>SNQJ01S0139139.1:29206-39521 GCA_010110895.2 Picea sitchensis | reverse complement strand
ATGGTAAGAATAGATCCTTCTGATATAAATAGTCTTCCATCTGCATCTTCCATAACTGGTAGTTTTGGCCATTAAATTTCTCGACCCTAAACTTTCCATCTTCTGACATTGCTCCCACTCGAACTAGGAACCCTCTTTTCCTGTGAGTTACCTTTCGCTCTAATACCAGTTGTTAGAAAAACAGGACCGTGGAGCAATAAAATAAAACAAATGCAGAAACAAAACACATAAGATACATAATACAATAGAGACACAGATTTACGTGGTTCACCCAGTATGGGCTATGTCCACCAAAGAAATTGCTAGGTCCTTCCTTTATTATTATCCAGCATATGAAGGGATACAACCTACAACAAACCCGCTGTAACTTCCTCTTCTTTATCTCATAGTCTCTTATCTCAGAATACAATATTCACCATCAACCATAGCCGCAATACATTTTCCTCATAAAAGAGGGTTACCTTCTAGGGCAAAAAACTCTAACATAATCTCTATCGTTAGATCTGCAACCTTATAATGAACGGTCCAGATTTACAATGAAATTACAATATACATTTACAAGGCAATTTTTCCTTTGGGGGCTTCAACCCCCAACCCCCTAGTCGGGGGGATAGCCCCCTCGGACCCCGCAGAGGGGGTACCCCCCCTCTACACTCCCCCGCGTGGAAGAGTATACATACTTCTAGGGTGTAAATACTTCATGGGGTATAAACACGACTAAAAGTAAAAGACATCTGAATCAGGAAGATAATCAGGCTCCACAACCAACAATAGTATCAACTGATGGGGTCAGAATTGATTAAAGCAAGGTAGAATCTATTCAAACCTTGTCACTTCCCAAATCCAGGAAGGAAGTTCAGTCTTTCCTGGGAAAAAATAATTTCTTAAGGAGGTTTGTTTCCAATTTTGCTGAGCTGGTGAATCATATCACAGTCATGCTTAGAAAGGGAAATGAAGTAAAATGGACTGCTGAGTCTCGAGAATCCTTCAGCCAGATCAAGAAGGCATTGAATGAAGCACATGTGCTTGTCAGTCCTGATTAATCCAAGGATTTTCTATTTTTTTATTTTTCTTATTTTGATACGGTGGCAGTTGTTTTGCTATAGAAGAATGTTGAAGGGCTAGAGCAACCAATTTCATTTTTCAGCAGGGCATTAAGAGATGCAGAGGAAAAATATGATATCATAGAGAAACATGCCTATGCCCTTGTAAAAGCTCTCAAAGCTTTCAAAGTCTATGTTTTGCATTCAAAGATCATTGCATATGTTCCTTCAGCCTCTGCGAAGGACATTCCCATTTAGCTTGACATAGATGGGAGAAGGAGCAAGTGGATTTCCAATATCCTTGAATTTGATCTGGAAATAAAACCCACCAAACTAGTTAAAGGTCAAGGTTTAGCCAAGCTGTTGGATGAATCTAATTGTAAATCTTTGGGGGTTAATTTCATCAACACTTACTCAGAAGATTAGCAGTCTAAGTTGCCTGATAACAGTCCTCAGGATATCCCTCCACTGGCAAAGTGCCCTTGGTACAAAGACATTATATATTTTTTGCAAGAATTAAGACCCCCTGACATAATGGGGAAGAGCAAGGCAAGAGATTTAAAGCTCAAAGAAATTAGATATTGCCTTATTGACCAGGTCTTGTATTAGAAAGACCCTCTAGGTGTGCTTCTGAGATGTTTAGACCCACAGGAGGCCCAAAATATTATGTTCGACTTTCATGATAGCCTATGTGGGGGACATCATTTTCGGAGAACCACAGTCCACAAAATTCTCAGGGCTGGGTACTTCTGGCCTACTATATTCACTGATGTCTATGCGACAATCAAGTCTTGCATCAAATGTAAAAAATTCATTGGGAAACAACAACTCAAGTCTCTTCCATTGAACCATTTGGTAGCCTCATGTTCCTTTCAGTAGTGGGGCCTAGACTTTATTGGAGAAATTCATCCTACTTCAAGTGGTCAACACAGGTGGATCTTGATTGCAACAAATTATTTCACCAAGTGGATAGAAGTTATTCCCACAAGGAGTGCTTCTCACAAAGTGATCATTGGTTTCCTTGAAGATATTATGGCAAGGTTTGGTTGCCTGAACATAATCATCACTGATAACACTTCATTCTTCAAAGCCGAGCCATTGATCGAATTCTATGAGCAGTTCAGAATTTCATTGATCCACTCTACCCTTTACTACCCTGAGGGAAATGGACTAGCAGATTCCTCTAACAAAAGCCTGATAAATAAAAAGACTACTAGAGGACAATAAGAAAGCATGGGATTCAAAGATTAAGTTTTCCCTATGGGTTGATCAAGTGACAACGAAGAGATCCTTCTACCTCTCCCATTTCCAGCTTGTTTATGGGGCTGAAGCAGTTTTTCCTTCTCACCTTGCCCTACCTATAGAAAAATTCTTCCAATACTACCAAGGTGAGCCTGATGCTATGATTAGAAGAATACAACAACTAGTAGAAGTGAAGAAGATTAAAGAGAATCTACTGGGCAAAGTGCATGGATGTCAATAGAAGATCAAGCAAGCCTATGACAAAAAGGTGAGAATAGATGATTTCCAGCTGGGAGATCTGGTTCTCAAATGGGACGCGCCAAAGAAGAACAGAGGAAAGAACAACAAGTTTGAAGCCTTATGGATTAGGCCCTTCAAAATCTCTAAGATATATCCAAATAATACATATAGGTTACAGAATTTGGAGGGCAATCAAGTTTTTGGTGGCCCTATAAATAGGCATTTTCTCAAGAAGTTCTTTATTTGAGCCAGAAGTGGCTCCCAGGTTTTTGTAAATATTGTTTTTCTTTTATTTCATCGGTTTTATAGATGAATCCATATCCCAATGGTAAGGCACTGGAACTGTAAAAGAGTTCTTGGCATCTCACAGGGAGCAAGCTATCCCCCATGGAGCCTAATGTTATCACATAAATTTTTAAAGGGGGTGGGGGGTTGTTTTCTTAAGAAGTTGGTCCCTTGGCGAAGAAACGAACGAAAATGGGCAAAAAACCCATAATTTAGCTTATATCCTAAGTCGGAGGAGTGATGAGATGTTTTGGAGCGACATGATAAGACGTGCACAAATATGGGCGGTTGAGATCTAAGCACCCTAGATCGACGGTCGAGGGCCATATCAAGGCCTCAACATGCGTACAGAATAAAAAGGATAGAGTGGGCCAAGAAAAATAGTTGTGGTTTGTGAAGGTGCTATGTGTCATCTAAAAACGCACATCGGGACCAAAAGCAGGGAAGTTCCAAACTACTTTTCACTGCCCTGATATGCACATGTGCACATAATTTCCTATCCCGAGCCAAAAAGTTGTCACTCCTCATCACTTTCGCTCCCTCCATCTATCTTCCACTCACTGTCCCTCCAGTACCCGTCCCTTTCTCATCTCTTGCCACTTGTGCCACCTCGCTCCACATCACCTCCATCCCATTACACCTCAGCCCCGCTTGTGTGGCCCCACTCTATCCTCAATCTCCTCATCCATCCACAACTATCCACCTAGCCATCTCTTGTCCTCTACTCCATACCGAGTGCACCAATCACTTCATCAGCAACCACGTTTGCCGTCAGGCTTCCACATAAGCATCCAGCTCAGATCTAGATGATGAATGCTGAGGCTGCCACGTCTTACCAGTGCAGAGTTGACTTGAGCCTTCCCTGATCCCAATGAAGTAGTTATGAAGGTGGTTGGCGGCGGTTGAACGTTGTTTATTCCATAAGTAGAAAGTGCAGGAAAGGACCGCCAGTTAGTCAGCTCATTAGTAGGTCCTTTCTAAAGCCCACTTGCATCTGATCGAAGTTCATGTCTGGTTAGAGACAATATGCACAGTCCGATAGGAAGCATGCACACGTAATGCCTTCAATTAAACTTCTCGATTATGCTTCTGTGATTTTTGTTTTGAGTATAAATACTCAATTTTGATATTTTTGTAAGTGTCGATGGTAGAGCTATTCTCTCACTTGTAAAGTTTTAACGAGGCTTCTGGTTCTCTGATTATGTACATGTATTGGAGACTTCTTGTTTAATGAAAGTCAACTTCTTTCTATCTCTCTGTAAACACTGTGTTAAGACACTCTGAATTGGAGGATCCATTCGAGGGTTGTGATGTTGTTTTGAAGTAGGTTTGATCACTGTAATATTTTCACCAGTTTTAACTAGTTTCTCGTGTTATCTTTTCCCCTCTTATACTGAGTATCTCGAGCATGGAGGATCCAGTCGAGCTGTTACAGTAGAATTATGATGTAGGTTTGATAATTTTTCTGTTGTAACTGTGTCGTTTAGACATATCTTAGTGTCTGAAGATTTGGGTCCAAGAGGATATCGTTCTTGAAGCTTTTCCTCCTTAGGCTACTAGAAGACCGGATGTCCATAGCAGGCCCTTACATCTCCTTACCAGTTCTTCCCCCTACTCACCCGTTTATTGCAACTTACTAACTGAAGTTAGATCAAGACCTCACTTACCTATGCATTGCATGGTCTAGGATTATGAGTTAAAGCAATATAACCTTGATACTGCATCCATTAGACCACCCTTTAAACTATTTATTGTGACATACAAATTGATGGGCCTTGGGCTTACCTTTGCTGCAATCCAAAGGTGACTTCTAACGCTAAAAGGTCTTGCATCTTCTTTTGGTGCTGATTCATCAGAGGAATACCCATCCACTACACCAATTCCATTATCGTCATCATATATTTCAGATGATGTATCATATGTTGTTGTTTAGTCCTCCTTCCTCCCTACATCCTCAGTATGGATGTATGCACATTCTTTTACTTGTTCTTTCGGCTTGTATTCCTTCAAATTTTTCCATGTTATTTCAAAGGAAGCCTTGGTTTGAATTCTAGGCTAGTTCCTAGTCTTCATGGAAATATAATATCCTCATGGCATAGAATCTTCACTGAACTTCTCATACTCATTGCAGTAAGCTATGTACTTATTGCAATATTCCCAAAATTCAGGATACCTTAATAATGACTCTAGTTTTTTTTCTATATTATGATATGGATTCATGTTTTGTATTCATATTTTATTATCCATTATATGCACACAATTTGATTTCCTTCCCATTGTTTCCCCTCACTGTAAATTGTGCGGTGTTTTTCGAAAAAACCTTGAAAAAATGTCGCAATTAAAATGATGATAAATTGAGTTCCGGAACTATATTTCGGCTGATTTGTTTTTTTGAAATTAGGTATTTTTCCTAGAGGAATTCAAATACCCAATTGTTTTTGGAAAATTCTGCTATGAAATTTTCATATCCGATCCCGAAGTGCACGACCCCCTTTTTTTCCAAAAATAATTATGCAAAAAGACCCCAAATTGTTTTCCTTATCTACCCAAGGAAAGTGCTCTGATGAAATCACAGGATGGAAAGATCACCAACTCTGATACTACTATAATATCCCCAATAGATTTAGGCAGATATTTTATGAATTTCTATACAATTATGTTATTTTTCCACAAATATTTTGCATTCATTCTACTAAAGACATTTCGTTAAACATATTGCAAGCATCCTAGATACACTTGGAATAGAAGAGAATCATGCAATATTTTATTATGAATGGTGACTGAATACAACAATCCAATGGTTGTTATAGTAGTTGCAATATATCACTAGAAAACACACAATACAATCCAAAAACCTGGAATCATGTCATGGCCCCCTCAAAATATGAGATCCAACCCTCCAAGTGCCACAAGCTCTCCAAGAAGATCACTGCAATCCAAAACTAAAAAAAAATCCAAGATGAAGCTCCAATGAATATTTAGGATGGATACTCCTCCTTGTTTAGCTAGGGTGGATATTGCACCACTGAAACCAAACCAATAGTGGAAGGTTTTTTCCCAAAACCCCAACAAAAACGCTAGCTACAATAGCACTCCAATAAGATATCAAATCATAATCATAATGATAAGTGAGGGCTTACCCTTCTTTTATACTTTTCCAACCCCTTCTAGATCCTTCCACCATGCCTTTTAGAACTTCCCCTTTTGGACTAAATCAACTCTTCTAGAATTTCCCCTTTTTTACTAAATCAAATATAATCCTTATTTCTCCTTCAATTATTAATTAAATATTAAAACCACATTTTTAATGCTTAAGTGGTTAATTATTTAATGTCACTTTAAATACATAACCTCCCATAACTAAATGAAAATAAATGACCCCCTTTGATTCCCTTTTTCTTCATTGACAAGCCATATAAGTCCTTTCTACTACCAAACGGGGAAACCCAAAAATGGGGACATGACATATTTTTGAACTTGTTAAAAGACATGAAAAAGACATCATCATGAGTATACTTTTACTATTTTTTGGGCTTGTTAAAACTGCACGGAAAATACACTACTAATCATACTTTTACCTCTTTCATGCTCATTAAAACATGAAGGAGACACTAAAAAAAAAAAAAAAGAGTGGGGGTTTTTACCATTGATCTGTTTCCAAAACGGCGACATTAGTTGAGTCTCCCTTGAACATGAAACATGTTTTAAGTAATCATCTTACAGTTAGTTTTTATCTTTCCTGGGAACCGTCCTAGTAATATGAGTCACATATACTCCTATGGATGGTTACTCTTCCAATGATCATGGAGAGTGATTCATGTCTTATGAGTTGTTGCACTATATTATTCTAGATCTTGATTCTTGTTTCCAAGTCATATTATGCCGTGCTATATGTTCAAGGGAATTTTAACCTTGAGTTGGCCATCTGTTGTTTTTTTTAACTTTCTGAGTCGGTCATCCCTGTGTCAGTTGTAATTGATGATACTCTCTCTTCACATCATATCTCGGTGTACGTTTTGTGTCAATTGTTGGGGGATACATTAAGTCCCTCCTTCGACGGATCTCTTCCTATCGAATTCATCATATTATTAGGAGAGGGATCTAGAAACCATCTAGTACCTTCAACCTCACAATCCTCGGTGGCATGCTTCCTTGCAGTCGACAATTGGTTTTCATCATTGATTTCTGATCAATTTATTCTATGAGTGTTCGACATCACATCCTCTATTCACACTTGCTAGATTATACTAGGTACATTGGGGTCCATATTCCTCATTGGTGGGTCCCCTCATGTCTATTAATGGTATACATCAATGATTGGTAATCATATGGTTTCTACCATGTTCAACATCAGATCATCTATTTAGATATTGTAGATTCATACCATTTAGTTTTGGGAGAAATACCTTGGGTTTGGGGCCACATCATTCCTTTACAACATCCCCTCCCAAGTTGTGATGGAGTATATCACTTGTATATAAGTACTTTGAAGACTTCATGGGCACTCTCCTCAATGCTCGTTGTCTTCTTGATGTATATTTTGTGACATAGATATTCATTGTATTTTATTGTGGCTATGATCTTATTGATCTGCAATTCAAATCTGAAAAACAAACAGAAAAATCAATGCACAATGAAGAACATAAATTATATAGTGCGAAGCAGAGAAAATAGAATATGCATGAAAATGGAGAAGAAGAATTAGAAGAGAAAATAGCCATCACGTTTATTGAGTGAGAAATGAGCGTCGTCTATAAGCAAGGGGGATTTTCCCTTATTGTTATTAGATGATTACAATAGAAGTTGCAACAACTAACTAAATGCTTACAACAATAATTGATAAAAGAGCACTAAATGCTTGCAGCGGACAGTGTTGAAGCAAACTACTACTTACAATATAAAAAACTAAAACTAACTGCAACAATAAATACAACACTAATTAAGGAGCACCCCCTCATCATGAGTGGCCAAGGAAGTGGGCCTCACTTCCTGGTGGCCCAATTCCTCCTTGTTTAGATCTGGAAGCATCCTTGCTTCCGCTAGCAAATGAGGGAAATTGTGTTGCAAATGATGTTGGATTTTGATTTGGTAATTTTCCAACAAGAGCCATATATGATCTCCCAACTGAAATAAAAATGGTGTGCGCTTATTATCATGCCTCTATTTTGCACGGTCTTGGGTTTCTCATAAGGAAGTTGCTTCTTGAGTATATCGTTGAGTCAACATATGCATAAAAATTGAACTAAATGATGGTATTGTTGTTGATGTCTTGAGCCAGAAGCAGTAAGGGTATCTAAATGGAATTTCATCAAATGACCTCCCTATTTAAATATTTCCCCAATAGTGAATTGAAATGCATCCTTAGTAATCTAAAAGGAATGATTCCTATATGGACAATAGAGAACTCGTGCAGACCATAATGTGAGCATAAGCTGAGCGAAGTGGTACCCAACCTTTCAAAATAAATCTTGCGTTCATGGAAATTGGAGTGCACTGGCCATTGTGCCAAAACCTATACCTAATATGCATCTGATCGACCCCTTTTGTGTCCATTATGAGTCCCAAATGTAGAACTGATGAGTGTCCAACATAGGATTTATTTCCCTGAAGTGTATGTTCCTACAGTAGCTCGAGAAAGTTTCGGATGTGCTGAATCTGTTCTGCCCAAGAATTACTGAAGACCAAAATATTGTCAGAAAGTTGGCTTAGGTTGATGGATAGTTGGTATGGATTGTTGGTTGTCATTGATGTCAACTATTGGAGAGTGATATTGTAGATTGATGTCAACCCTTGGAGAAAGTATGGTAGCGAATTCTAATAGAACAAAGGTTTGGGTAATGGACCCAAGTTTGTTTGATGTAAATATGACTCATTATTGTCTTGTCATGGTTGATAATAAGTACAAATGGATGAACTCCAAAGTGGTCCCCTTATGGTGAAATCCCTCACGGGAAGATGCTTTGCAGATTGAATTATCCTAGAAGTATGGTTAGAGAACCCATGCTTATTTGTGGAATAAAGAGATGAAGGTTAGTGAATTTTTTAGTGCAAATATCCTATATGGATAGTGCTTTTCATTCCATTTCCAGTGGTATGTGGAACGTCACATAACTCCTCACGATTAGAGAGTTATGGCCATAACAAGTTGGAGAACCTAGGTTTGGGTAATGGGCCCAAGTTTGCTTGATGGATAACGGTATGAGTTTTGATATATTTTCAGGCAATACTATTCTATATGGATATTACATGTCATTCCATTTATGGTGGTATGTGGAATGTCACATAAATCCTCACGGTTTAATAGTTATGGCCTTACGAAATTGGAGGACCCTCATATGTCATCTAGAAGCCCCAAAAGGTCAAAGTAGTCAAAGTGGTTTAAGAGATTTTAAAAGCTAAATAATAAAGTGAAATGATGAGTGTACTATAATTCAAAGTGAATAAAAAATCAATTATTTAAATAATAAATTTAATAGTGACATTAGAAGTGGGTTAACCCTAAAATAAAGAAAGTGGGAAAAGTGACCTAGAAGATGTTTTTAAGGAAGCTACCTGGAGAGTATAAATAAGAAGCAAGGCTCTCTCATTTTAGACACACTTGAGAATATTGAATACCTATAGGTGTCTAAGGTAATGAAAGGACATCTAAGATGAATTTTGGAGGGAAGGTGAAGAAAAGAAGGCCATAATTCAAGGAAGGATAAATTATTTTGATGATGCTTTCTAAGGTATGTTATTTACAGTTCATCTCACCATTTTCACAATAACTTTTTTTCTAGAATGATTCAGATAGTGAAATTGCTATGCCATTGAGGAAACATATCCAAGTATCTGTGGTAAACAATTAATCTTGTGGGTCTTTTTTTTTTGGAGTTACACTCCGTGGAAAATAGGGTTTGTGGCTAGTCCTGAAACTAGTCTAAAACAAGTGTTTCGGGTAAAAATGTCATTACTTATTCATAACAGATCCAAATTCAGTAAGACAAAATGTGTTAGTTAGAATACAGTCTTTAGTATGTTTTTTAACATTTTCATATCGATTCAACAAATATTTTGTGCAGGTCACGCTCTACAAGGTCTCTCTCTAGAATAATCTAGAATTTAGGAAGGTATGCCATTCTTGCTATAAATCCTTTTTTGAGAGGTTCCAAGTAATGACACCTAGAGGAACTGCATAAAACACACTGAAGAACATTGTATATTAGTTTCAAATATTTATTCATTACAGTTACAAAGTTATGATTATTTCAAGTTAGGGTTGTTGACTAATCCAAAACTAGGCATGTGAGACTAAAGAAAAGTTTGATGAAAATGATAGTCTCTTTTTGTTAAAGTTAAGGAAGGTTTGCAGGAATGTGATCCTATACACCAGGTCTATTACAGAGTTACAAATCAGATTTGGATGATGAAATTGATGAGGGCATTTGGTTGAGGTACATGTCGGGTACATGGTTGAGACAAGTAGTTGATGAGTTGGCACATACATGAGGTGTATAGTTGATGAT
>SNQJ01S0139139.1:13985-25254 GCA_010110895.2 Picea sitchensis | reverse complement strand
CATTCCATTTCCGGTGGTATGTGGAACGCCACATAAGTCCTCACAGTTCGAGAGTTATGGCCATAACAAGTTGGAGAACCTAGGTTTGGGTAATGGACCCAAGTTTGTTTGATGGATAATGATATGCATTTTGATATATTTTTAGGTAATAATATTCTATATGGATATTACATTTCATTCCATTTCTGGTGGTATGTGGAATGTCACATAACTCCTCATAGTTTGAGAGTTATGGCCTTACGAAGTTGGAGGACCCTCATATGTCATCTAGAAGCCCCAAAAGGTCAACGTAGTTAAAGTGGTTTAAGAGATTTTAAAAGGTAAATAATAAAGTGAAGTGATGGGTGTACTATAATTCAAAGTGAATACAAAATAAATCATTTAAATAATAAATTTAATGGCGAAATTAGAAGTGGGTTAACCCTAAAATAAGGAAAGTGGGCAAAGTGACCTAGAAGATGTTTTTAAGGAAGCTACTTGGAGAGTATAAATAAGAAGAAAGGCTCTCCCATTTTAGAAACACTTGAGAATATTGAATACCTATAGGTGTTTGAGGTAACCAAAGGACATCTAAGCTGAATTTTGGAGGGAAGGTGAAGAAAAGAAGGCTAGAATTCAAGGAAGGATAAATTATTTTGATGATGCTTTCTAAGGTATGTTATTTACAGTTCATCTCACCATTTTTGCAATAACTGTTTTTATAGAATGATTCAGATCATGCAATTGCTATGAAATTGAGGAAACATATCCAAGTATCCGTGGTAAAAAATTCATCTTGTAGGTCATTGTATTTTTGGAGTTACACTATGTGGAAAATAGGGTTTGTGGTTAGTCCTGAAACTAGTCTAAAACAAGTGTTTCAGGTAAAAATGTCATAACTTATTCATAACAGATACAAATTAAGTAAGACAAAATGTTTTGGTTATAATACAATATTTATTATGTTGTGTAACATTTTCATATCGATTCAATGAATATTCTGTGCGGGGCACGATCTACAATGTCACTCTCTAGAATAATCCAGAATTCAAAAAGGTATGTCATTCTTGCTAGAACTCCTTTTATGAGAGGTTCCAAGTAGTGAAACCTAGAGGAATTGCATAAAACACACTGAAGAACATTGTGTATCAGTTTCAGATCTTTATTCATTATAGGTACAAAGTTATGATTATTTCAAGTTAGGGTTGTTGACTAACCAAAACTAGGCATGTGAGACTAAAGAAAAGTTTGATGGAAATTCTAGTCTCTTGTTGTTAAAGTTAACAAAGGTTTGTAGGAATGTGATCATATACACCAGGTCTATTACAGAGTTACAAATCAGATTTGGATGATGAAATTGATGAGGGCATTTGGTTGAGGTACATGTCGGGTACATGGTTGAGACAAGTAGTTGATGAGTTGGCATACATGAGGTGTATAGTTATTGATGTTGGTACATGTGGTAATTCTGAATTGATGAGTATTTGATCTATGATTGGTACATACTTGGTACATGGTTGGAGGCACTTGTTAGTATTATTGTTGTACATGGTTTATGGATGATGTAGCATACTTTTATTATTAGAAGCACATATTGATCTTAGTGATGATTATGAGTTGTTGTATTATACTTGGATTTGATGCACATCTTTGAGAGTTGTCTTGGTAGTTGATCTTGGTGAGTAAATCTGATTTGGTTGATAAAATTGATATGAGACATGGTGATTGATCTTGGTGAGTAAATCTGATTTGGTTGATAAAATTGATGAGACATGTTGTTGTGATAGGTTGTTTGGACAAGCTGTTGTGACAGGTTGTTGTGACAGGTTATTTGTACAGGTTTGGTGCATGGTTGATGCACTTGTTCATGGTACAGGTTGAGATATAGGTTGGTGCATGGTTGATGCACTTGTTTATGGTACAGGTTGGTGCATGGTTGATGCACTTGTTTATTACAGGTTGATTACAGGTTGAGATACATGTTGATGCATGGTTTAGATTTATTGGTACATGTTTACATTGGTATATCTCACAGTGATAGTGTGATAGTGGTTCCATCATTCCACTTCTACTTCAGGGCAGTTGGATAGGGCAAGGACATGTGGTTGTATCCACCTTTCATTTGTAGCCAGAGATCATAGGGGGTTGTATCCTCCTTCTATTTGTATCCATATAATTGGGGATTTGGAGCTTCCCTCAGGTTGTAGCCTGAGAAACTAGGGGGTTGGAGCCTCCTTCCAGTTGCTGCTGGAAAAAAAAGGAAGTTGGTGCTTCCAATGAATGTAATTCTTCAAGACATATAAGAAAAAGCATTCGGTGGTTTTCTCTCGCTTTGGGTTTCCACGTAAAACACTTGTGTATTGTGTATGTGTATGATTGTTCATTTGTTCATTGCATATTTACTCTGCAATTATTGGATGATAATGCTACATTGATATAACACTTGGATTATATGGTTAAAAAGGATTAAATTGTTCTATTATTGATTAACCCCCCCTTTCAGTAATCCAACAAATATCGTCAAGATAAATGAACACACATTTACCCAACTAACTTGTCGCATTCATGCGAATTTTATGGTAGCCAACTGTCAAATCCATTTGTGTGAAGGAATAATCCCCTTGTGAGTGGTCCAAAAATTCCTCAATTCGGGGTAGGGGGTAACGAGTTTTAACATTGGCTTTATTAAGGTCACGGTAGGGGGTCACTAGGCACCCTTACGAATCATCTTTGTTTTGGATAGAAAAGGTGGGTGACACACATGGAGATGATGAAGGTGGAATATGGACTAAGTTCAAAAGTTGACCAATTGGGTGTTTCATCTCAGTGGCCTCCCGAGGAGTGATGTGATAGGATCAGGCATTGGGAAAAGAAGCACCACGAATTAGATCAAGTGTGAGTTCAATAGAGTGAGACAGGGGAAGTTTCATGGGTTGTGTGAAGATATCTACAAATTCTTGAAGCAGGGGATCCATGGAAGGAGGTACATGGTTATTCTAGTTGTCTAGGTTAATGGAGAGAGCTAAGCATAAAGAGACACATTGGTTCATACTAACTTGATTAACGATCATGTGGTTAGTAATAGGTTGGGTGGATATAAGAGAAAAATAAGTAAGTACATAGGTGTGCCCCTCTTTTTTCAAGTGGTATTGATGATATTTAGCATGATAGATAGGATGTTGGTCCTGTTGGTAGGGAATGCGAAGTAACAAATTAGCACAATCAAAGGGAGAGACATCACACACCACAGTATCCTGGAAAGGGCCAATCGCAAAGGTAACCACACAACACTGAGAGATAATGAGACAAGGGCCTTCCTTTTGTACCTAGCCGAGATGGTATGGGGTCGGGTGCAGAGTGGTGGGGAGGTTCAGGTGTGTGACCAAGTTATGGGAAACAAGGTTCTTTTGGCTTCTGTTTTCCAAGATGAGAATATCCAACTCATGCTTAATCTGAAAATTATGTGTGAGCAGAGGTATATTAGAGATGTCGAGTTCATTAGTGTTCATCGGGATCAGAGAAGGGTCCACTTCGATAGGATTATTGAGAGAGACAACTTCAGGATGGTCAGAGGAATCTGCTTGAGTGACCTCTACAAATAGGTTCTGGTTGGTGGGAATGTTCTTAAGTGCTCGACAGTCTATAGATTCATGCAAGTTGGTATTGTGAAAGGTACACTAGTGCACATTTCTAGGTGTGGATGGGGAAGTAGAGTAAACCATGGAATACTCAGTATGTGAAGGACTAGCAACATAACGACCATATCGGGTTGGGGAAGAGAATATTTGAGGAGCCACTTTATGCTCAATGACCAAGGCCCAAAGAAAGGCCTTGTCCAAGGAAGGAGAGTAAAAAAAATTGACTTCATGACGGAAAATTGTTAATAAGACAAAATTAAATTTGACAATCAATACCTCTTCCAAACTTGAAATGTGTAGCTAGATGTGCAACTTGCAGAAGACAACTATGTAGATCTGTACTGACTGATGGGAAATTTGTCAGAGATGAAACCATTTGGAAAGGAGGTTATGTCAATATCCCGAGGGATGGAAGTGGTCTCTAAGTTCCTTGAAAAATCCCACCCACTTCGTAATGTGTGGTGTCTATGTCTCAACTGGATTTCCTATTTCCATGACCCATGAATAATTCTCAAGCTAAGTGTCCCACCATGTCTACACAATTCCCTCAAGTTGTAGACTGAAAATATGAATATTAATGTCTTCTATCATCTCAGGACATGTACATAATTATGTGGAAAGACTACTAAGCCAAGAGTCGAAATTATCTCCATTCATTTGGCCCACAAACTTCGATAATTGGAAGCATGTATCGAGTTTCATGGGTGTTGGAGATTTACGTTGTTGTAGATGGAGTATCTCCTAGAGAGCCATCGTTAAATCTTGAGTTGGAGATGTGGAAGTGGATGTGAAATCCTATGTATATGACTCTCTTCACGACAACATAATTTTCATGCACCATAGATGCCACTCTATCAATGGATGTTTCGCTGAGAATCACTGAACTACTGAGGGCCTTGAGAAGGCATCTGGTACCCTGGAGAGTGCATGTGGAGAATGGTGAAAAATTAATGTGATGGAATCCTTTAGGAGGGCGCACTGGAAGTCCTGAGAAGGACCTCTGGCTCTAAGAAAAAAAATTGTTGGATGGCCTCTCTTCTGAATTTTTTGGTTGAGAAGAAGTTGAATTGGATCTAGGCTCTAATACCAATTGATTTGCAATTCAAATCTGAAAAACCCACATAAAACTAAATGCATAATGAAGAACATAAATTAGATAGTGTGAAGTAGAGAAAATAGTATATACATGAAAATGGAGAATAAGAAATAGAAGAGAAAATAACCATCATGTTTATTGAGTGAGAGAGGAGCGCCTTCTATAAGAAAGGAAATTTTTTCCTTCTTGTTATTAGCTGATTATAATAGAAGTTGCAACAACTAACTAAATGCTTATTACAGTAATTGCTAAAAGTGCACTAAATGCTTGCAGCGAAAGGTGCTAAAGTGAACTACTATCTACAATAGAAAAATTTAAAACTAACTACAACACTAACTACAATACTAATTAAGGAGCACCCCCTCATCATGAGTGGCCAAGGAAGTGGGGCACACTTCCTGGTGGCCTAATTCTTGATGACATGGATCCACTGTGTATTATTTCATGGCCATGGTCTTGCATTTCATGCCATGGATCTGTTGTTTTGGAAACCATGCTTTGATACTCTTCAGAGTATGAGTATGTCTACCTAGGGGATGGTCTATATATGCATTTAGCCTTGGTGTTTAATAGTAGGTACTCTTTGACCTATTGACCTCTTTTCTCTCTTCTCATGTTGCCTCACGTGGTTACTATTTTATTGTAATGTGTTTCAACCATCCATCCCTTTCCTGACCTCACAGATTAGGGGGAATATATTATAGCCTTAATTTCTACCCTAGAGGGCCTGAGGGGAATACAACAGAAGATGACAGATAATACATAGCTCTAGCTTGAGATTTAGATTATTTTTATAGGGTTTCTCTTGTCATACATGGACAAAGAGAGACATGTCGTGTGTTATCTACAATATAACTTGCGACACCCTATGTAACCTTATAGATTCACAAAGTTTTGAAGAGATTCACATAATTCTAGTCTCCATTGGTCTCTAGAAGATCTAGAAGCTCTCCCAAGCCTCAAAAAAATATATTAAAGTAAGGTGGGTCTTGAGCATGAGGAAGAAGAATCATTTACAGATCTATGTTGCCAAAATTCATAGGTTCTTCTCCATCTACATCAGTTGCATTCAGGTTTCCTAGATTGGTTGAAGAGATGAGGAGGAGCTAGGAACAAGGGGCAAATGGGAATGCATCTACACTAAGAGGTTATTGTATTGATGTATTTTCATTATTCAAATTAATAGATCATTGGTTTTCCCTTATGAATGTTTGTATTCCATGCATGAATGTTCAAAACTAATTTGTTTTATTCTATATCATGTTAGATCCAAGCTATATATAGGATTCTAACACTAAGAAGAGAAGTAGTAAGGCATTGCTTGTGTTTTGTGTGTAGGGATCAGGTTGTAGAGGTTGGAGCTAGAAATTAAATACTATAGCAGTCGGGAGGTATGCTATTTTACCATTTCTTAGTTTAATTATGAATCCAATTTCTTGATTCTAAAGGAAGGTCATATAAGTCTATCCCCTTGCCTGTCTAGGATCAATAGGCAGATCCTAGGGAGATCTTACTATCCACTTGTGAGATTTTATCCATAACATCTGGGATTTAGTATCTATGCTCTCCAATTGTGATAAAATAATCCCCACATGTTATTGAATCAAAACAACATTATTCTCCTTATTTTCATGATTTCCTTGTATCTCCATATCCCTTTTAGGGATCCTCTGTAAAAGAATCATTTTTATGGATTTTTTCATTTGATTCATGGTTTTTTGTATTTCATACTTATTTTCATCCATATTATTTTCCATCTCTTGAAGTTTTCTTTGTGTTTACCAAATCATCACTTGTTATTGATCTAATACTTAAATCATTAAGTCGTTCCTCCAATTTGGATAACTTGTTATGTATCTCCTCATTTTCTTCATGAGTTATAGGTGATATTTATGGAGGTTTAATTGGTGTTGTGATATTTTTTGGAGCCATGTGGGATAATAATAATAATAATACTCCTCTATTTTCTCTTTATCACAAATTTTGAATCACCAAAAACAGATATTTCAATAAAAACTTATGCCAATTGTAAGTTACGTACCTTTCAAACTCTAATTTTGGAGTACGTTTGGATGTTTGACCTTTTCCATGATATATATTTGAAATTTAAACCTTCCCGAGTCTAAAATTTTGTTTTGTTGTTCTCTAATATGACTTCTTAAACTTGAGAAAATTTCACAATATGAACTTTCATTGATAAAATGTTATATCCCAAATACAAAAATTGACTTGTTTAAGTCTCATTTCAGAATTAGTAAAAATCACCAATTTCCACAAGATATATCCCACATATTAGTGGTCATCAGGATTAGAGAATGGTCCACTTCAGTAGGATTGTCGAGAGAGACAACTTCAGGATGGTAAGAGGAATCTGACTGAGTGACCTCTACAAATAGAGTCTAATTGGTGTGAATGTTCTTAAGTTCCCAATAGTCTGCAGATGCATGCAAGTTGGTATTATGAATGGTACACCAATGCACATTTCTAGGTGTGGATGGGGAAGCAGAGTAAACCATGGAATCCTCAGTATGTGAAGGACTAGCAACAGGAGGAACATATCGTGTTAGGGGAGAGCCAATTTGAGGAGCCACTTTATGCTCCATGGCCAAGGCCCAAAGAAAGGCCTTGTCCAAGGAAGGAGATCCAAACAAATCAATTTCATGACAAATTTTTTTTAATAAGCCAAAATTAAATTTAACAATCAATACCTCTTCCAAATTTGAAATGTGTAGCTGGATGTGCAACTTTCATAAGACATGTATGTAGCTCTATACTAACTGATGGGTGATTTGTTAGAGACGCAACCATTTGGCAAGGAGGTCATGTTGATATCTCGAGGGATATAAGTAGTCTCTGAGTGCCTTGCAAAATCCCATCCACACCATGATGTGCAGTGTTTGTGTCTCGACCAGATTGCCTATTTCTAAGACCCAAGAATAATTCTCTAGCTAAGTGTCCCACCATGTCTACTCAATTCCCTCGAGTTGTAGACTGGAAATATGAAGATTCGTGTCTTTTTTCATCTCAGGACATGTACGAAAGTATGTGGAAAGACTGCAAAGCCAAGAGTCGATATTCTCTCCATTCATTTGGCCTGCAAACTTCGGTAATTGGAAGAACATATCGAGTTGCATGAGTGTTGGAGATTTGCGCTATTGCAGATAGAGTAGCTCCTAGAGAGCCATCGTTAAATCCTGAATTGGACATGTGGCAGTGGATGTGAAATCCTTTATAGATGGCTCTCTTCACAACGGCATAATTTCCATATACCACAGATGCCAATCTATCAATGGATGTTGTGCTTAGAATCACTAAACTCCTGAGGGCCCTGATAAGGCATCTAGTACCTTGGAGAGGGCGTGTGGAGAATGGTGAAAAATGAATGTGTTGGAATCCCTGAGGAGGGCACACTAGAAGTCCTGAGAAGGACGTCTAGTTTTGAGGAAAAAAATTGTTGGATGTCCTCTCTTCTAAATTTTGTGGTTGAGCAGAAGATGTTTTGGATCCAAGCTCTGATACCAATTTATTTTCAATTCAAATATGAAAAACACACAGAAAAATAAATGTGCAATGAAGAACATAAATTAGATAATGTGGAGCAGAGAAAATATAATATACATGAAAATGGAGAAGAAGAATTAGAAGAGAAAATAACCATCGCATTTATTGAGTGAGAGAGGAGCACCTTATATAAGCAAGGTATATTTTTCCTTCTCGTTATTAGCTGATTACAATAGAAGTTGCAACAACTAACTAAATGCTTACTACAGTAATTGCTAAAAGCGTACTAAATGATTGCATCGGAAAGTGTTGAAGTGAACTACTATCTACAATAGAAAAAAGTAAAACTAACTAAAACATTAACTACAACATTAGCTGCAATACTAATTAAAAAGCGCCCCCTCATCATGAGTGGCCAAGGAAGTGGGGCGCACTTCCTGGTGGCCCACTTATTGATGGCATGTATCCACTATGTATTCTTTCATGTCCATGATCTTGCATTTCATGTCATGGATCTGTAGTGTATTGTTTTTGCGGCCATGCTTTGATACTCTTCAGAGTATGAGTATTGATGGGTGTTCTATATGCACTAAAAACACACTAAAAACCCTCAATTAAATTGTCAACCTGGGGTAAGTAAACTTAGAGTTGTAGCAATATATATTCCAAGTTAGAAGGGCTAGAAGTATAGTCTAACTAAGGAAGTGGCTATCTAAGCGATAATCTATTCAAGGAAAGACTACTAATGATCAAAACCCTACTAAGAAATTCAATCTATTTACCCTAAGTAACCTTTGGACCAAGGATCGATGGATAGTTCTAAGAAAACAAATGAAAAATCTACTTAAAGAAAAACCAGTTCAATCATAATAAAAAGAAAACTATTTAAGCATAACAATAAGCAAAAGAAAATTATTCATCTAATAAGAAAATAGCAACAACAAACTACTTCAACTAGCCTACTTAAATTCAATAAGCAACTTTCCTATGAAAGCAAGAAAATAGACAAGCAAGCAACTAACCTATTAAAGCAAGTAAACAACTAACTAGCCTAGGATGACTTCTACAACAAGTAAACTAATCTATAAGCAACTAATTAAACTAAGAAACACGTGAATTCTATTCTTAAACTGATCTTCACAACTATTTCTATTTTACAAAAGGAAATCTACTAAATTGAAAGTATTATGATAATAAAAGAAATTAACAACAAATCTCTATGGTAAGAAAACTACTCTTTAACCTACTAAAGCAAAAGACTATCTATCCTACACAAGCAAGAAAACTATCTCCTAAGCTATGAAAGAAAGAAAACTATCTTCTAATCTATGAAAACTCAAATATAGTGTTGATGGTTGTGTGTATGTCTCTGGTGTCTTATAATATCATGATGGCACTTAACAATGAAAGATAATTCAAGAGGGATAAACTCGATATGACTTCAATAGCAAAGTGAAAAGTGTGAATTAGGCAATCCATTGAGAACTTCGCCATTATGGAAACAACAACAATTATCCTGCATATCCATGTGATTGTTCAATCATGCATTAACCATTAACAATATAAATATACTATTCTATGAATTTTAATTGCACTCGATACTACTTTAAGCAAACTCATACTACACTAAACTCAATATTTAACTATGAATTGAAATTGCAACCTATATCTAAGAAATAAATTGCATGAAGTAAGCTAAACTAGTTCTATTTGACAATTCAATTTGCAAAAAGAGAAAATACTCATAAACGTAAATTAAACACTATTCTAGCATATGACAAGTAATGAAATGAGTAAACTAGCTAATAACTAGATAAGCAAAAACTAAAAAGTAATTGGATAAGCAATCTAATAATGAAAACTAAAACTAACACTATCACTATCCATCCACCGAAGCCTTGTCAAAGAAATCATACACTAAACTCTATTTTAAACTTTATTTCAAACTTTGTTTCAGCAGAAAGAAAGTCTAATCTATTATCTAATCACACACAGGGTTAGTATATAAGATTTCAAGCTTGCTTCTACTAACTAAATATTCATTTCATATTAATAATATTCCTCATAATAACCTGCAAAACTAAATTAAACCAATTAAATTACAAACAACAATTTATATAACAAATAAGCGCAACAATTCTGGCCTGGCGAACTTGTGAAAAATAGGCATCCAAGTGACACCTGTAACTACAAGACAGTAACTCCTATGTAAAAACTGAGAGTGATTTTTTTTTTTGAATATTTCCTTGATAAAAACCTCTCTTGGTTTTCAAAACTTCACTTCCGGTTGTTAGGAAAACACGACAAGAAAACATGACTAAAACAGGAAAAACAAAGTGTTTTATTTTCTAAAAAACTAGGCCTGTTACACATTATTTTCGTCATCCCTATGGCTGTTAATGATGTAAACTTATTTGTTGCCTTCAGAGAGGTCAGTGGCCTGAGTTCCTAAAGAGAGAAGGGAGAAGAACTTTTCCTGAGAAAAGAAGTTGCATTTTCCTGTGTAAAAACCTTATAAAAAAGGGAAGTTTGCAGGGTGCCTATGTATTAGGGTGCGAGAATTCCTGATTCTCACAGGCTGCATCATAGCTAGGGTGCGAACAGTTCACAGGTTGCACTATAAGCAGGGTGCAAGAATGCTTACACGTGTGAAAAATGAGCATTTTCTTGAATCTTCTAGAAGGAGAAACTTCCATGGTGAGGTGACATCCGAATGGTTTGGATCTTACTCGCTTTCATGATTTATTGGGATCATCCTAACCTCCTCACCTTATCCTCTTCAACTTATAAAAGGAGAGGAGCTCTCATGGAGAAGGGGTTCTTGAGCTTTGGTTAGCTTTGGTTGGCTTGGAATTTCATCTTGGTTGGAGTGGCTTTGAGATTTGCTTTGTCAAGATAGATTGTGAGTAGCTATTAGATCCATGGTCTCAGAATCCTTGGAGCAAGAAGAGTGTGGGGAACGAAGGACGGCTGGAAGGGACCTTACGACATCAAGGCAATGGTTGTAATCTCTCTTTCACATTTAATATGATACAGTAATATGATTCTTTCCTAT
>SNQJ01S0139139.1:0-13956 GCA_010110895.2 Picea sitchensis | reverse complement strand
TCCTATAAAGCTTGTTGTGTTTTATTGTATGATTCCTTGATCACATACATAGGTTTATATTGAGTTTATGTTATTGCTAGCACTTTGGTTGGTTGCGTTCTTTTGCAGGATCATCATTGTATGAGCATTGGAATGCAGCTAGGATGGCGATGGCGAGAGGAAGTGACATTTAAATGGTATGTCTCCCATCCCTCTTTAGTTAGTAAATTCAATATTTAAAACTTAAGGAAAGCATCATGTTCTATCCTGTTTTGTTCTAGATATAGGTGGATCTAGGGAGATCAGTTAGTGTCTGCACCTACCGATTAGTCCGATAACAAGGCCTCTAAGAGAATTGAATATATCCCAAACTATAACGTATATTGAAAAACTGATAGAGGTTATTGTGTTTTGGTATGTTATGAACAAAACCCTCCTCTAGGTTTCAAAATTACTTTCCCATTTGTTTAGAATCCCATCTTGAAGTTGGTTACTCAAAACTTTCAGAAGTGCAACGTGGCCTTTGAGAGGGATTTTGGAGGCCTTCCTGGAGGATTTTTGGTCTGAAAGTGGTAAGGTTGGAGATTTTATGATGTCTGCTACACAGTGGAACCATCAAGCACTACAAATGTCTTCTCCAAACCTATGAAAAATCTGACTTGAAGTCAAGTTGTCCAAATCTACAGAAACCCTCCTATAGTGACTGTATTTGGGAAATTCCTCTCAAAGAATAACACCTGTGCATAAAATGAAGGAGGTTTTTGTTTCTTGGTCTATGATTGACAAAAACCACTTTCACTTTTGTCAAATTCATCTTACTTAATTCAGAAACTAATTTTGAATTAGAACTTTGACCAAGACAATCATTTGCAAATCTATGACAAGGAATGATGACATGACCATGATGAAAATTTATGACCTTGGATGAGTGGAGGAATTATTAAGGACACCTAGACACACCAATGACCATTTTACAACCAAGAGATGTCAAATTTTATTTGAGAATTTTATTTTGAAAATATAACAATTTGACCTAATAACCCTATCAATCACATGAAAGAGTAAATTTGATCACTGGTGACTGACATAACTGACATATACTAACAAAAGGATTGGTTTGTACTGGTAGGTATGGTGAACAGGAGAATTTTTATTGCCTATCATTGATATGTAACGATTCAAACAATTGTTCCTCTTTTCATAAGTTTGTAATACATATGGAAGTAAGTATTTAGCAGTTGTTATCGCTCTATATTTGTCACAAAGAGTAGTTAAGTATAAGCAGTCTTCTATAACATAAACATAAAAATGCACAACAAGATTATAACACACACAATGATGTCATCAATATAGAATTTATCATACCAATACAAACAACTCTTGATATAATATCCCAAGATATTGTAAAAAGACAGTATGACAGAATTTTGACAGAAATCCTACTTCCTCTTCTCATGGGTTTGCTATAAAATTGGGTAGTGATTAGCATTTTTTTAGCTCAAGAAACTCCCCCCAGACTGAAGATATGGCACGTCCTCGTGCCATGAATTAGAAATAGGTATTAACTGTTTTTAGAGGGGGGTTAGCAATAGGCTTCTTGGTCTTCTTTCCTGATGAGGTTGCAGGGGTATCAACAAGTTTCTTGGAATTTTGGTTTGGTAAAGGAATAGCTTGCTCATGAGGGTTTGGGTGGAGTAATAGTCCATAGATTAAGAGTCTTCTTGATAGTCTTGATTGTAAGATGAGGGTTTGCAAATTGGTAAATGAACTCATCCCACATTTTCCCCTGTATTTCCAACTCGACTAAGACAAGTAGTTTGATAAGGCCGTGGTGAAATAGGATGTTATGGGTATTGGTTGAATTCTTCCTCACTTGGGAAGACATCCTCTCAAGACTCTTTAAGAATTAAAATGGAAAATTCAATGGCTTATTGAACTAGAAGTGAGTTAATAATCGAAAGTGACAGGCTTTAAAGATGAAATATCTACCTTCACATGTAATCAATCTAGTGATGACTATGAGAGGGTTGATTAGCTCCTCTTTTATCCACTCCTTGGAGTATCCCTTAGCTCCAGAGATGTTCTGAAATTCGGTTTTGAAAACCCTATTATAGCTTTCTCTTGGCAACTGGTGGTGTTTAAACCAGTGATCTCCAACTCTTGGGAGCTTTGTGGCTGAGGCAATTGATTCCTCAGAGGCCATGAACACAGTGAATAGGAGCTGAGACAAGGTAAGAGTGTTCCATTATTATTTGTTTTTCCATCGTGCTCACACAATCCATTCATCTATCTCGCATTTTATAAGGCATGTAATCATAACTCTGTAATGAATAGTTTGTAACAACAATAAACTAGTTAAGTGGTATGTTAAGGAAATGTACAACAGTTTATAACACACATGGAATTATCATTTCGAAGAAATAAAATGATTGTTGGTGTAATAACTTGTATCATGAAAACAATACATAAATTTTTACAAAGATTTACTTCTTCTAGGCAATGTTATCATTTGTCAACTTATGAACCCCTCCCCCACACCTAAGTATTGTGACACCTCACAATAAAAAATATAGGAAGCCAGTCAGTTCTCCCAATAGCCGAAGATTCACAGCTTGCTAAGTGTAGAGATAAATTTCACAGATTGGTCTGACGAGACGGTTAAAATACCTATAGGATAAGAGATCCTATATATAGATAAGAAGAGATAGGCAAGAGTGTTTCAAGATAGTCTCAGAGTTAGTTCCTAATGGAAAGTTTATGGAGTTCATTAACCTTAGCTTAACCATACATACTTCATGTCAGCTTTGTCTACAAGTAATGTCGTACATCAGGACAAGTTTAAATTTATTATTTATTTTTTGTCAGATTATCATCCTTGCCAGGTAGAATGCCCTATTGCCAGCAAGCCTATTCAGTACTCTGACTAGTTTACCTAGTCATACCACAGGCTGGTACCCACTGCCAGCAGACCTGTTCAGTATCCCGGTGGGTTAGCCTCTTACACCCTCAGAGAATGGCCCTCCATATTTTAATATTTTAGTATAAGATTTCTTTATGCAAGAAGATGGGGGGCTAGCTCTGAAAACAACTTTTTCTTTCTTTTTTTTTCAATTGGGATGGTATTTATGTTAGAGGATGATTTTTCGTTATATTCCTTAGTGATTGTCCTGATGTAAGGGGTACTTAAGAGGACATGGCCTATCTAAATATATGATGTAATCAAGTGTTTTAGTGTGTAGTGGATGGTACCATTGGGAAATAACAGAAAGGTATCTTTAGGCTCAACTCACTTTCTTCTTTTGTAAATTATTGTGATGTTTCCATGACTAACCGCTAATCAGACCTCCTTGTTACTCTTTAATAAAGATACTTTACTTACTTACTCAAGTTTCTTGGGGAAACTGTACGAGAAAACTCTAAGCTTGATGGTTATGGTATCACTTCCATATACAGTGGTGAAGGTTTTCAAGAGAAAATGATTCTTAAGATTCCTTGAGAAAAAGAAGATGGAAATATTTTTCAAAAACATGGCTAACTACAGCAAGTCATTATTCATTTGATGCTTAGAAGACAACAAGGTTCAAATATAGCAATGTTTTGAATAAAAATTCTTCTTTTATATCTCCTTAAAATTGTCTACTCTCGGTGAAATAAATACCTACAAAAATCTCTAAGACTATTTGTCAAAAACCACACTCTAAAATATAATAAACTAATGAGATCAATGAGATCAAGTCATACGAACATGTATCTCATAGTTATTTTATTAAAATAAAATGTAAAATGAGGCTGCATTAGACTTTAAGCTAAACTAACAACATGCATATTTTATTTACTATCCTACCCTACCTAAAAAGAAAGGGAAAATCTTTATTCAAGTGTAATAACTCTTCCAGTGTAACCATGTGTGGAGCAAGATAAGAAACATACTCATATCCATATATGAAAAAGTTACCGCAATGATTACCTGCATATGAAGAACCAACCAACCTACTTGTTTGGTCATCCGAAGGTGTTGAAGAAGAGAATAGTATTGTGGCCTGATGACCTCTTGAAACCAAATTTCAATGCAATCTTGATGTTCATCAACAATAATTTCTATGCTCTCCTTGATCATGCTATGTAGATCCTCTTCTTCTAGATGATTGATTTCTGAAGTACATAAAAGATCTACTGAGATGGATGTTGAGAACTCCTCAATCTCAGGTCTTAATGATTTCTCTCCAGTGGATGTAGTCCATAATTTTTCAGCTTCCTTCACATTTTGGCAAGGAAAATCATTTTGTAGCTCATAGGACCTTGATTCTTCTAATATTTTGGAGAGGTAGACAAGTTCTTGACTATTGTCAAGATGTATTCTTCCTGAAAAGAAGAGATCCCGATTGTTTCTAGGATTTGAGAGAGTTCTTCCAAACTAATGGTCACCTTCTAATTCATTCTCATGGTGGTGGTAAGAAAACAAAGGTTGTATTGTTTGGTTCTGCGGAAGGCTCGAGTGGTCTTTCCTCCTATCCCACTATTACTGATGCTTCAACTTTTGTTCTATAGTGATCCTTTTTTTAGTCTCTTCAGAGATTGTTTTATCTCTTTGGGTTGAGCTAGCTCCTGTTGTTCAGTATCGGTCTGCAGATTTTATGAGTGGAACGTTCCTTCCCCCAAAAAGGTCGGAAGGAACCTTGGTTGAAAGGTCTGATTTAGATTTAATGTATCTACCTTTTAGGTCTCTAGGTCTGTTCATGAAAGAAAACAAAAATAAAAACTACCATTGGGTTTGGGGGAACCTTCTATAGTAGATGCGCAGGTTCTTACCTTTCGTCTTAAAGTTCCCCCACCACTAAACTAATGCTAAGGTTTAGAAGGTATCTATTTCCTAACTATTTCCTACCTTGAGACAACTCCCCGGAAACGACACCAAAAATGATGGCTATTCTATAGGCACTAAAAACACACTAAAAACCCTCAATTAAATTGTCAACCTGGGGTAAGTAAACTTAGAGTTGTAGCAATATATATGCCAAGGTAGAAGGGCTGGTAGTATATTCTAACTAAGGAAGTGGCTATCTAAAGGCTAATCTATTCAATAAAAGACTACTAATGATCAAAACCCTACTAAGAAATTCAAACTATTTACCTTAAGTAACCTTTGGACCAAGGATCGATGGATAGTTCTAAGAAAACAAATGAAAACCCTACTTAAAGAAAAACTAGTTCAATCATAATAAAAAGAAAACTATTTAAGCATAACAATAAGCAAAATCAAATTGTTCATCTAATAAGCAAATAGCAACAACAAACTACTTCAACTAGCCTACTTAAATTCAATAAGCAATTGTCCTATGAAAGCAAGAAAATAGGCAAGCAAGCAACTAACCTATTAAAGCAAGTAAACAACTAACTAGCCTAGGATGACTTCTACAACAAGTAAACTAATCAATAAGCAACTAATTAAACTAAGAAACAAGTGAACTCTATTCTTAAACTGATCTTCACAACTATTTCTAATTTACAAAAGGAAATCTACTAAATTGAAAGCATTATGATAATAAAAACAATTAACAAATAATCTCTATGGTAAGCAAGCTACTCTTTAACCTACCAAATAAAAAGACTATCTATAATACAAAAGCAAGAAAACTATCTCCTAATCTATGAAAGCAAGAAAACTGTCTTCTAATCTATGAAAACTCAAATATAGTGTTGATGGTTGTGTGTATGTCTCTGGTGTCTTATAGTATCACGATGACACTTAACAATGAAAGATAATTTAAGAGGGATAAACTCGATATTGACTTCAATAGCAAAGTGAAAAGTGTGAATTAGGCAATCCAATGAGAACTTAGCCATTATGGAAACAACATCAATTATCATGCATATCCATGTGATTATTCAATCATGCATTAACCATTAACAATATAAAGATACTATTCTATGAATTTTAATTGCACTCTATACTACTTTAAGCAAACTCATACTACACTAAACTCAATATTTAACTATGAATTGAAATTGCAACCTAGATCTAAGAAAGAAATTGCATGAAGTAAGCTAAACTAGTTCTATTTGACAATTCAATTTGCAAAAAGAGAAAATACTCATAAACATAAATTAAACACTATTCTAGCATATGACAAGTAATGAAATGAGTAAACTAGCTAATAACTAGATAAGAAAAAACTAAAGAGTAATTGGATAAGCAATCTAATAATAAAAACTAAAACTAACACTATCACTATCCACCCACCGAAGCTCTGTCAAAGAAATCATAAACTAAACTTTGTTTTAAACTTTATTTTAAACTATGTTTCAACAGAAAGAAAGTCTAATCTACTATCTAATCACACACAGGTTTAGTATCTAAGATTTCAAGATTGCTTCTACTAACTAAGGAGTCATTGCATATTTTCAAGATTCGTCATAATAACCTGCAAAACTAAATTAAACCAATTAAATCACAAACAATCATTTATATAAAAAGAAGCAAAATGATAATTCATGTACAGGAAAAGAAATAAAAAGACATCTACGCTATCTATTTCACAAGAAAACTCATAGGATAGTCACCCAGACTGCTGGTGGGCCCCCCAGCAAGTCGTGGTTACTCTTCAAAGGTGAACCATGAGCTTCAACAACACGAATTTACCATTGAAACTAAAAACACAGTCTTTACACAGTCTTGGCAAAATGAAAATAGCAAAACAAAGTGAAATTGTCTTTTTCTCTAACACACTACTTCTTAACAATTTTTTGACCACCGAGGTGGTATTTGTAAGTTTACAGACTGAGAGGTTGACCACTAGAAGGGTCGACCTTCTCTAAAAGCAACAAATCACATTTAATTCACTCTAACTGCCGGTGGCTTCTAGAAATGAGGCGAGCCGATAATCGCCCAAGGTAACAACCCAAATCGAGTTGTCAAGATTTCAATAGCTGGAGGCCACAAGCACAAGCAAAACCCATGTCTCTGATTCGCACATCGTTGGTCGCCAATACCATAACCGCCAAATCAACCATCGTTTTTGTGCAGGACGAAGTGTCGGATGGGGTACCGGACTGAGTGTCGGATGCAAAAACAAGCTACGATTTTTCCCTTTGACACACAAAACATGAATTAGTTTCTTGGGATCATAAAAACATGCTGATTTATACTCAAAATCATCACAAAACATGAATTAGCATACCTGGTGTGAATCATAGCGAT
This sequence comes from Picea sitchensis, assembly GCA_010110895.2. NCBI lineage: Eukaryota > Viridiplantae > Streptophyta > Pinopsida > Pinales > Pinaceae > Picea > Picea sitchensis. The sequence goes on along the minus strand of SNQJ01S0139139.1, from coordinate 6,779 downwards.
TTGACACAAAAGCTCTTCAAAAAATATTCAAAATAGGAAAACACATATACATATTTGGCCAAAAAGGATCTAATTAACGTCATGAAATCAATCATATCACAGGCCCAATAAGTATGTCTACCTAGGGGATGGTCTATATATTCATTTATCCTTGGTGTTTGATTGTAGGTAATCTTTGACCTCTTGACCTCTTTTCTCTCTTCTCATGTTGCCTCACATGGATACTATTTTATTGTAATGTGTTTCAACAATCCATTTCTTTCCTGGCCTCCCACATTAGGGGGCATCCATTATAGCCTTAATTTCTACCCTACATGTCTCAAGGGGAATACAATAGAAGATGAAAGATAAGACACACCTCTAGTTTAAGATTTAGATTATTTTTATAGGGTTTCTCTTGTCATACATGGACAAAGAGCGACATGTCGCGTGTTATCTATAGTGCAACCTGGGACACCCTATGTAACCTTATTGATTCACATAGTTTTGAAGAGATTCATGTCATTCGAGTCTCCATTGGTCTCTAAAATATCTAGAAGCTCTCCCAAGCCTCTCCAATAATCTATAAAAGGAAGGTTAGTCTTGAGCATGAGGAAGAAGAATCATTTACAGATCTATGATGCCAAAATTCATAGGTTCTTCTCCATCTACATTAGTTGCATTCAGGTTTCCTAGCTTGCTTGAAGAGTTGAGGAGGAACAAGGAGAAAGGGGCAAAGGGGAATGAATCTACACTAAGAGGTTATTGTATTGATGTATTTCTATTATTCAAATTAATAGATCATTAGTTTTCCCCTATGAATGTTTGTGTTCCATGCATGAATGTTCAAAACTGATTTGTTTTATTATAGATCAGGTTAGATCCAAGCTATATCTAGGATTCTAACACTAAGAAGAGAAGTAGTAATGCATTTCTTGCCTTTTGTTTGTAGGGAACAAGTTGTAGAGGTTGGAGCTAGAAATTCAAGAATGTAGCAGTCAGGATATATGAAGGACAACCTTCATGAAAATGTATGTTATTCTGCCATTTCTTAGTTTAAATGTGAATCCAATTGATTAATTCTAAAGCAAGGCCATAGAAGTCTATCCCCATGTTTGTCTAGGATAAATAGGCAAATCCTAGGGAGATCTTACTATCCACCCTTGAGATTTTCTCCATAACATCTGGGATTTAGTATCTATGCTCTCCAATTGTGATAAAATAATCCCCACATGTTATTGAGTCAAAACAACATTATTATCCTTATTTTCATGATTTCCTTATATCTCCATATCCCTTTTAGGGATCCTCTGTAAGAGAATCATTTTTATGGATTTTTTCATTTGATTCATGGATTTTTTGTATTTCATACTTATTTTCATCCATATTGTTTTCCATCTCTTGAATTTTTCTTTGTGTTTACCAAATCATCACTTGCTATTTTTCTAACACTCAAATCATTAAGTCGTTCCTCCAATTTGGATAACTTGTTATGTATCTCCTCATTTTCTTCATGAGTTATAGGTGAGATTTATGGAGGTTTAATTGGTGTTGTGATATTTTTTGGAGCCATGTGGGATAGTAATAATAACACTCCTCTATTTTCTCTTTATCACAAATTTTGAATCACCAAAAGCAGATATTTCAATAAAAACTTATGCCAATTGTAAGTTACATACCTTTCAAACTCTAATTTTGGGGTATGTTTGGATGGTTGACCTTTGCCATTGTGAAGGATGCAAGGGTTTCATAATGAACAACTTCACTTTGAATCCATAATAAGATACATATAATAATAATTGATTGTAAAATAATGATGATATTTCAAGGATAGGGCCTGCCTATATATATGTCATTTATGGTTTTGTGAAGAGTCGTGAATTTTAGTCATGACCTTTTATTACATTAATGTTTAATTTACTTTTATTTATTATTTTAATGTCTTTATATTATATTATTTATTTATTGTGACATTTCCCTTCCCTTAAATTTTTCTTTGTCCTCAAAGCAATGATAAGGAAGGATGTAACTGGAGAAAGTGCTCTGACTCCCATGCAGCGTCTTCTTCCAGTAGATTTTTCCAATTAATCAGATATTAATTGATTACTCGAGAACGTAATCTCTTTTCCTAGGTGGCGATAATGGCTTCGGTCTCTAAGATGATTCTTCCTTCCTCATCCAACATAGGAAATATAGTTTGTGCCTTTTGTTGTTTCTCCAAGACTCTATTTAGACATGATACATGAAAGACATTGTGGATACAAATTTTATCTAGTAAATCCAACTGGTAAGCTACATGACTGATTTTTCTATTTATTCGATATGGTCCATAAAACTTTGGATCCAATTTATTCTTCCAGTGTTGTTTAAGGGATAATTGTTTGTAAGGTTGAAGTCTCAAAAATACTCGATCTCCTACTTTGAACTCTCTTTCTGTTTGGTTTTGGTTTGCTTGTTGCTTCATTCGGTTCCTTGCAACTGTTAAGTTTTCTTTGAGTAACTAAAAGATTTTCTGACTTTCATCTAAATGGTCTTTTACTGACACAACTTTTATGTGGCTAGTGGCCAACTCCTTCCATGATGGAGGTTCATAACCATAAAGAAATTGGAAAGGTGTCATTTTAGATGATGTGTGATAAGTGGAATCATACCACCACTCAACAAGGTGCAACCATTGAAACCATTTATTTTGTTTGTTGGAGATGAAGAAACGAAGATAGGTTTCTAAAACTTTATTGATGACTTATGTTTGACCATCTGTTTGAGGGTAGTAAGTTGAGCTCATATTGAGAGAGGTTTTGATCTGTTTGCAAAATTCTCTCAAAAAATTCCCTTTAAATTTGGCATCTCTATCACTGACGATAACTTTAGGGAACCCATGTAGTTTGTAAATATTGTTACAAAATATTTCAGTCATTTGTTTTGCTGAATCTATTTTCCTTACTCTAATAAAGTGTGCATACTTAGTTAGCCTATATACTACTATGAATATTTTATCTTTTTCGTTGAATATGGGTAGTCCTTCAATGAAATCCATTGAAATTTCTTCTCATTTTTGGTTGGGAATGTGTAACAGGGGGATTAACCCAAGGGTCGACACATTTTCATTCTTGTTCCTTTAACATAGATCAAATTCTCCTACATATTTTCGAATATTTGCACTCATCCCTTTCCGAAAAAATGATCTTTGTGCGTTATAGTATGTTTTGAAAAATCCTACATGACCCGCAGTTGGGAAATCATGAGATTCTTGAAGAACCTTGGCTTTAAATCTTGAATTGGTATTTAAGTAGATTCTCCCTTTATACCACAAGATGTAGTTTTTCCATTCGAACTTAGGATATTGATTTAAATTGTTAATTATAGAGAAAGTCTTCAGGTTCTTTGCATACTCAGTTCAGATTTCATCCAACCATTCTGGGATGGATATTGATATTGCAAAAACTTGTGTTTCTTCATATTTTCATGATAGGGAATCAATTGCGATGTTGTTTTTTCCTATTTTATGTAGAATTTCCATATCAAACGGTTGACAATGTTTTTTGTTGTAACAAGCACTGGAGACTGTTATGATCTATGTCTATTAAGAACATACTTCCCAATATATATAGGCGCCATTTTTTTAATTCATGCATGATGACAAGCATTTCCTTGTTGTAAATCGATTGCAATCATTCTATTTGATTTAATTTCCTGCTCTCAAAAGCTATTGGGTGCCCATCTTGCATCAATATTTCTCCAATTCCAAGACCTGACGCGTCACACTCGATGATGAAAGGTTTTCGAGGTTGTGTACATAATGTTTTTTAAGTTTTAAAAACATTTTTGTGCTTCCACATTCCATTGGAAGGAGTTTTTCTTAAGGAGATTTTTTAGAGAGGCGGTTAAATGAGCATAATTCTTGACAAATCTTCGATAGTATCCTGCCAATCCTAAAAATCCTCTTAACTTGGATATGTTTTTGGGTTTAGGCCATTCTGTGATTGCCCTGATTTTCTTGGGGTCTACCTTGACTCCCTTTTTGGATATGATGTGACCAAGGTTCTCTACTTCCTCCTTGCCAAATGTACATTTTCACATTTTGGCGTAGAATTGATTTTCATACAGAAGAAAACACTTGTCCCAAATGTTTCATATGCTCCTCCCATGTTTTAATGTACACTAAGATATCATCGGAGAAGACTAATACATGTTTCTGTAAGTATGGGTGAAATAATTTATTCATTGTCACTTGGAAAGTGGCAGGGGCATTAGTTATCCCAAAAGGCATCACCTTGAATCCATAGTGTCCTTCATGTGTCTAGAAGGCAGTCTTGGCTACATCTTCCAGTCTGACTCTTATCTGATAGTACCCAGATCTTAAATCAAGTTTTGAAAAATATCTTGCTCCGTGAAGTTCATCCAACATTTCATCAATAAATGGGATGGGAAATTTGTTTTTAATTGTTATTTTGTTTAGCCCTCGGTAATTTATGCATAATCTAAAATATCCATCTTTCTTTCGAACTAACACTACTGGAGATGCATATGGACTTCTTCTTTTCGTGATGACACCACATTTTAATAGGTCTTGGATTAATATTTCTATCTTTGTTTTGTGGTGATGGTGGTATTTGTACGATCTAAACTTGATTGGGCTTGATCTTGGTTTAACGTCAATTATATGTTCAATTCTTCTTTGAGGCGGTAACTCCATGGGAAGGTATTGAAATACCTTATTATGTTTTTGAATTAGATCTTGGATGTATGATGTTTTGGATTCATCATGTTTTGATTATTGTATTTCTATGTTGTGGAATTTGATGAAGTATGCAGTTGCACCTTTTTAGATCATTTTTTCCATTTGTTGTGATGATGCAACCTGTGTTTGTGGAGGTTGAAAACCATCTAATTTATAAATTTTCCCTTTCCACTTGAATTGGATGAAATGTTCCTAGTGATTAATTGAGTATGTGCCCAAGGTTTGTAACCATTGGACTCCTAAAACCACATCTATTCCTCTCAAAGGGATGGTGTAGAGTTTTGATTCCAAATTGAAATCTTGGATTTGGAGTTTCACCTTATGGCATTTTCCGACATTTCCAATTTTTTTTTCCACCTGCAACCATTACTTTCATATTTGGAACTGGATATACAAATAATTTGAGTTTCCTTGCAATCTTGATATCGAGGAAATTGTGGGTACTTCCATTGTCGATTAGTATAGTGACATTATCATTTTTGATATGTCCTTTTAATTTGAGAGTTTGTGGTTGGGTAATGCCTGTGATGGCTGTGAGCGATATTCTTGGTGTGTTTTCTTCTATGAGTTATGAACTTTCATTTTGGAAATTTTCCATTTCTTCATTTATTGATTATGTTGAGTCTGATTCGTTGTCTTTTTCTGCTTCACAAGTATACAATTGTTTTGAGTTATCTTCGATCTGGCACCTATGTCTTGGGTCCCATTTCTCTCCACATCGTTTACATTTTCCTTCTTTAATCCTTTTGGACTCTAAACTTATTATTCTATCTTCACGTAGATTGGGTGGTATGTATTTGTCATTTCCTGTGGTTTGAGGTACACTCCTTCTTGAGTAAACCTTGTTGAATCTTGATTGGCCTTATAGTTTTTCTTCTGCAGCTTTTTCCTTGCGTATTTCTATTTCTACCATAGTAACCTCATGTAATCTTAACTCGTCTTGGATATGTGGTTTGAGACCACCTATGTAAGACTGGAGTAATTGATCATCATATTGTCCAAATGCTCGGGTGGCGAGAGCTTCCCATTGATGCACAAATTCATCCATGTTTCCTTTTTGTTGTAATCTGGTGAGTTTTGAAAAAAAAAAAAAATTTGAGATGCCCTAGAATCTTTTTAAAAAATCATTTTTGAAAGAATTCCAATTATATGACTGAATTCTTCCTTTCCACCATAGATACAAATTGTATGTAGTTCCTTCGAGGTACATGGATGTGTATTTGAACTTTTCTTCATCGGTTGTAATATTATATATATGGAAATATTCTTCAATTTTGTTAAACCAGGCCACACATTGGTTATCTCCTCCATTGTATTTTGATATTTCAATTTTGGCTTTGGGAGGATAAATTATTGAGGGTTAATGTTGTGATATAGGTTGGGAATTTGAATTGTAGGGAGGTGGTGGTGACGGTGGTGGTGGGGGTGATGTGTTAGATGTGCTTGAGTCACTTGGTTGTGGTTGGATGGCTTGTTGGTGCCCTTGCCCTTTTACTAAATTTAAAATCTCATTAAGATATTTTTCCTGATGTTGTGTCATCACAACCAAACTTTGTTGCAAATCGTCATTTATTTCTCGTTTAAAGTTTCCCAAACCTAGTTGTAGGTTAACCCTGAGTTCTTGAAAAATATCGTCTTTAAGATCTTGTTTTAGATTATCCATGTCTTTTTGTCATTCGATTTTGATTTTAGTTGATTTTTCTTTTTTAATATTATGGGTCAACTCTTGTTTGAGTACCTTATTGTTGAGCTTTATTTCTAGTAATTCATCATGAGTTTTTTGTATTGACTTTTAGAGTGATTTTCTAATGCTTTTACACTCTTGGTCTATTTTTTCGACTTGAGTTTTTAATTCCGACATCCTTCTGATGTTTGGGGGTGAGTATTTTTCTGTAATTTTGATCTTTGCTTGGAATATCCCCTTTTTAATTATTGAGTTTAAAGAATTATATGTAGTTTAAGGTGGAAGGATGTGTGTCGAGCTACGTAGAGTGGAGGGTGCAGAAGAGTGGAGAGTGTATGCTGGATGAATGATGAAAGGAAAGGCGAATGGGAGAGG
>SNQJ01S0139138.1:9226-25234 GCA_010110895.2 Picea sitchensis | reverse complement strand
TCCGCCATTGAGGGTTTCTTGGGTGTGCGAGAGCGATTGTCTTCAAGAGAGACAAGCTCGAGACCCAACTTGCTATACTCGGACCTCGTCGGGGACATGTACTGAAAAACGATTAAGAGCAGCCTGCTCTGATACCACTGATCTGAATTATTTTCGGCACGAAATGAGAGCGGAGATATAATAAAGAACTGCACAGGGATATTGCATATATCCAATAATGTAACATAATTATATCAGAGATGCAACCATAAACATAGAGATACAGTAATACACGATTTCTATTAATGAAAGAAATGTAAAGAGATTGTAAAAATACAGAGTGAAAGACTCGCTAGAATGGCGACAACTTATCTTTGAGAAGAGATGTGATGGCTACTCGCATTCGCAAGAAGATGATTACAATGAGGCCCGGAAGGCCTTTTTACAATAGACGGGAATGCCAAAACTCTTAGACATCCAAAAACCTAACCCTAGGAGATGAAGCGCCAAAAGTCATGTGGGCCCCGTTTGGGTAAGTTAGTACATCAACTTCCAGGGGTCGTAACTTTTGCATACGATCTCCGTTTTAGGCATGTGATAGCTCGTTGGAAAGGTATCATCGAGGAGATTCATTTTGGGGGCTCAATCATGCCTTCGGCTATCATTGAGAACTTCGATCTCGAAAAACCTTCATTTAGGCCCTCAAAATGGCCCCAAAAGTTAAAACTTGCTAAAAATAGTAAATTGCCAAAATTGTCAGAAAGCCATTTTGAGCCATTTGGAAAAGGTGGGTGGCCACCGATATCCACCTGGATCAGTCACCCCCGAGCTGGGACTAGATTCCAACCAGGAAATAGATTCCTAACCAGGCTATATAGGTTCACGGTCAACCGGAAAGGCTCCCTCTCAGGTGCTCACTCAACCACAGCTTACAACCTCTCCTTCCCCACATGCTTGTACCACCCAAGGAAGTGTGCCCCTTCTCTGCTCAACAGTCCTTTGGTTGCCCCACTTCCCTTCCAGGGCTTCAACAACAGAGCGTTGTAGCTGCAGTTTAGCACCTTCAGGAATCGATCCTCAACAATTTTCCCACTCAGATAATTGCTCACGGGCCTGACAACCCTCCTCTTCAATCCTGCTCCTAAGCTAATAGGAACACCAATAGGAATGGTTATCGATCTGGTCTGGGTACGGTGGTAGGAAGATACAAGGTAGCTCCAGGATTCACAGAATGTATTACGGACACTGGTTCTTTGGTTGCAGGAAAAATGGTAAGGTTCCCCCTCTACAATGGTCGATCTCCCCCAAAGGAACTAAGTCTCGGCAATAAGTATGCATGTCTCCAACTTGACACTTGTCACGTTGGAAGCTGCTCTCATACACTTGTCCCCTACTTTAGGACTTAGGATAAATTAATTATCCGTACTTTATGTTCTTAAAGAAATATTAATATAATATTTCTTTTTGGCTTTAAGCTTTCTAGCTTAGCCTTGTTCTTAACTTTACGCCCTCCCTTTCCCGATTTGGTTGGAATCTAGTCCCCCTTCTCTTTTATCGTGGTCGGTCTATGGGCAACGATGTGTTTTATATTAATCATGAAACTTATACAAAATAGGTGCATTGGCCTTTAACATCTAGGTGCTCTGGCCTAATTCCAAGACATAAGCATTTCGACTTATAATACTGGCTCACCAGCCTATAACGCATATCATATACATAAAGGTTCACTGACTTTAATATTACGTGCACTTTAGTTACTGTGTGCGGAATCTGTTGACCTCAAGGTTGCATGCTCTTTATTTACTGTGCGCTGTATCCTCTATCTTTAAGATTGTGCACGCTTTAGTTACTGCGCGTGGTATCCAAAATGTGCACCTTACATCACTTTACTGCACAGTATATGTGCGCACCATGCCATGAAATGTGTATTACAAAAATGATGTCTAAGCAGCTCACTAGCTTAATATACTTGGATTATATTTACATTTGGGATCGGCTGAGGAACATTACAATCCCCTCCCCTTATTTATGCACTGTCCTCAGTGCATCATGTACCAATATACAATAAAATTTTCAAGTTTTTTCAAAAAGATGTGGGTATTCTGCCCGCATTGCATCCTCATGCTCCCAAGTAGCGTCTTGAGGTTCGTACCAGGTCCATTGGACCTTTACAAGCCCTATGGCTCGCTTTCGAAGTTGTTTGATTTTCCGATCCAAAATGCGCACGGGGTGCACTTGGAAAGCGCCTTCTTGCTCCACCTGAATAACATTCCAATCAATAACATGATTAACATCAGGTATGTATTTATTTAGCAATGATACATGGAATACATTATGAACAGACATAGATACAGGCAATGCAATCATATAAGCAACTGGACCAATCCTCTCTAGGATTTCAAATGGTCCACAAAATCTAGCTGCCAACTTGGCGCAGCTTCCCAACGTCAGGGAACTCCTGTTAGCTTTCACTTTTAGGAAAAAACATGGTCACCCACTTTGAATTCTCTGTGGATTCTATTTTTATCTGCATAACTTTTCTGTCTGTCTTGAGCAGCTTTCAAATTCTGCTTAATTTTTAACATTTGGTCCTCCATCTCCTTGAACAACTTTGGCCCGACTATTGTTCTATTAGCTGGGTTATCCCAACTTACTGGAGTATTGCACCTTCTGCCGTAAAGTGCTTCAAATGGGCTCATCTTCAATGATGCCTGATACCCATTGTTGTAAGCGAATTCTACTAAATGTAGATAATCTTCCCATTTTGATGGTTTATCCATCACATACATTTTCAACATATCCTCTATCACTCTATTCACCATCACTGTTTGCCCATCAGTTTCAGGATGGTAAGCTGTACTAAAGTTCAGATTCGTTCTGAATCCATTGAACAATCCTTTTCAGAAATTCGAGGTGAATTTCGGGTCTCTGTCAGACACAATCGTTTTGGGAATTCCGTGCAATCGTGCTACTTCCTTCATGAAAATATCAGCGACATCCGCTGCCTTGTGAGTAGTTTTTAGTGGAATAAAATGGGCAGATTTTGTAATCTTGTCCACCACTACCATAATCGAATCATGTAGCTTGCCTGTTCTGGGCAATCCTGTAATAAAATCCATGGTCACTACTTCCCACTTCCATTTAGGAATGGGCAAAGGTTGCAGCAATCCTGTTGGGTGCCTATGCTCTGTTTTAACTTTCTGGCATTCCATACACTTAGCAATGTATTCTGCAATTTCTCTCTTCATACCTGGCCAAAAGTATTGGCTCTTGACCGCTGCTACGGTTTTCTGATATCCCAGGTGCCTTGCATAAGGAACATTATGCATCTCATGCAAAATTATATGTTTCAAGTCCTTGTCATTTGGTACAAAAATTTTGTTTTTGTGCAGCAGTATTCTATCTACTCCCAACTTATAACTATCCATCTTTTGTGGTGTCTCACCTTGCTGTAATTTTGCTATCAATTCTTTGTACTACAGGTCTGTATTTGCAGCCTCCAAAATTTTTCTTTTAACATTAGTCTAATACATGCTGATGGTTGTAGCATGAAGCTCATGCACCCTTCTGTTGAGTGCATCAACCACTTTATTTTCTTTTCCTTTGATATGCTTTATATCAATGTCATATTCGCTTAGAAATTCTAACCATTTGCTTTGCCTAGCATTTAGATTTGGCTGATCAAATAAATATTTCAAACCATTGTGGTCTGTTCTTAGCTCAAACCTTTTTCCCATGAGGTAGTGTCTCCATTTCCTTAGGGCATGCACTATGGCTGCCAACTCCAAATCATGAGTGGCATAGTTTCTCTCATGCTCCTTCAACTTCCTTGATTCATAACATATCACAAATCTGTTTTGATTGAGGACTCCCCCAAGTCCTTCATTACATGCATCTGTGCATACAATGAAATCTTCATTTGGGTCTGCAATTTTTAGTATTGGAGCAATTGTCAATAATTGTTTCAAATGTTGGAAACTCCTTTCACAGTCTGACGTCCACTGAAATTTCATACCCTTTCTTTGCAAAGAAGTGATTAGGTGTGCTATCTTTGAGAATCCTCCAATGAATCTCCTGTAGTAGCCTGCAAGGCCCATGAATGATCGGACCTCTGTCACATTCTTTGGTGCTGACCATTCCCTAATGGCTTCAATCTTCTCAGGGTCCACTGTTATCCCATCTTTTGAGATAATATGTCCCAAATAATGAATTTGTTTCTGATAAAATGAGCACTTGCTCAATTTGGCATACAACTGATGTTCCCTTAATACTTGCAACACCATCATCAATTGATGTTTATGTTCTTCCTCTGTCCTAGAGTATATAAGAATGTCATCCAAAAAGACAATGACAAACTTGTCTAAATATTCTCGGAAAACACCATTCATTAAGCACATGAAGATAGTTGGTACGTTTGACAACCCAAATGGCACCATTGTGAACTCATAATGACCATACCTTGTCCTGAAGCGGTCTTGTTGATATCTTCCTTTTTAATTCTCACCTGATGGTATCCCGATCTGAGATCTATCTTTGAAAAAATCTTTGCATCCTTCAATTGATCAAAAAGACCATTGATCCTGGGCAGAGGATACTTGTTCTTTACGGTCACTTTATTCAATTGTCTGAAATCAATGCACAATCTTAACGTTCCATCTTTATTTTTCACAAACAATACTGGGGCACCCTAAGGTGACACACTTGGGCGTATATACCCCTTCTTCAGAAGTTCTTCAAGCTGCATTTGCAACTCTTTCAATTCTGGTGTACTCAGTTAAGTGAGATAAGCTCAGTTGTACTAGTTGTAACTAAACTTACACTAGTGAGAGTTCAGTGATTTAATTATTAATTAATTCACAATTAGTGATCTCACATGCAACTGAAGATTTACCACTGTTAACTACATGCATGTCAGATCTAGTGGAGACCCAGTTGAGATAACAAGTGAAAGGGACAGTTTGGCTATCAATTGTGATTTCAATCAAGTGCACTGATGTAATTACAAACACAGTGGATGTGCCCATGAGCAATGTGCAGCCTAGGCAAGAGCAATTCGAATTCATTTGCAAGTTTTTCATTGTAGGGATTGCATAGAGGAGGTAGGCTATCTGGAGGCAGAGAATTGGCACATGTATTTGCTGATTTTTGCATGACAGTGTGAGACAATTGTATTGTACTGAGAGCTCTTGGATTAGAGTTTTGTATGAGATTGTTTCATTATCCATGATATACATAATATATGATAGTAGGGTTTTTAGCTTTATGCTTTCTCGGAAAAGCACCTGTGTTATGTGCGATTGATCTTTCTTCTTGATATTGCAATTGGCGATCGTGTTTTAAATTCTGCAAGAATATTAGTAGAAGCGATTGTGTATTTAACAGTCACATAGAATTGTTAGATCAGGAGAATCCAGGCAATACATAATTTGTATTAAAATTTCTACAATGAACACCCTATGGCGTGTTTTGATGAAGGACATAATTTGGCATAAGGTTATCAAGGACAAATATATTCCTCTTAGCTTGGTGATAGCTTCGCTGAGAATGACCAATACTAGGACACAAAATGCCTCACAAATCTGGTCAAGTCATTGGATTTAATAACTCAATGGTTGAGCTGGAGCCCTGGATCTGGACATTCAATAATTGTTGGTAAGGATGAGCTTTTGGGCCTGGGAATAAACTTAATACTCTTATTTGAGCTCATAAATTCTCTACAACAATGAAATATCTACTTTTTATTTTAGGCCAGAGGTGTGTGTAGATTGGGAGCGATTGGCGCCCATTGGAAATCTAGTGAAGAGCTTAGACTCACTGGAGTTCAGGCGACTGAATGGGGCCTTTATTGCAAACCTCTTTTATCCTCGGGTATTTAGTTGAAGGACATACCAGATGATCTTAGATGGATTGAGGGAGATGGATCGAGCATCCTCTCAACCATAAATGTTTACAACGCTCTAGCATCCAAACTTTGGTCCCCAAACATTTGTGAATGGTGGCGTAAACTTTGGGTTTGGGATCTTGCTCCAAAAATAAAGTTGTTCACTTGGTGATTATTGGAAGACAAAATCCTTACTTGGGATAATTTACAAAGAAGAGGTTGGCCTGGTCCAAGCAATTGTCACCTATGCTTAAAAAATCCCGAGACAACTTTACACTTGATGGTACATTGTTGTTTTGCTCAACATGTGTGGAATAGGATTTATAAATTTTTAGTATAAAAACACAATGGACGAGATCCACCTTGAGTTCTTGTTTCGAAGTCTGGTTAAGACAATGCCCATTACACCAGTCGTTTCCCTCTCTCATCTGTTGGCACTTGTGGCTGGAGCGTAACAAAGTCATTTTTTAGAGTGGTAGATCTTCTATTCACTCAGTTTTACACAAGACGCTTGGATGCTTTGGCAGGCCCAGGGCTGTTCAGAAATCAACGGTTACCAGATGCACTCCTCTGATTCTACAAGAGAGTATTATAGTAGGCTGGTTCGACGAAGCAACACAGTTACATGGTCATCTAAGTGGAGCAGGAGGGGTCCTTAGGATCAATGAGCATTCAATATATAAGTGGACCTTCAATTGTGGGTCGGGTACCAATACGAGGGTCGAGCTTCTAAGAGTTTGGGCTTTATTAACTCTTGCTTCTTAGTTACATATATTTGATCTACAAGTTTTTGGAGAATCAAGAATTATCATTGACTTATTGAATGATAAAATTAATTTACAGATAATTATGCTGAAGCAAAGTGTTTATAGACATGCTCCTTTCGTTGGGATACTAAAATGTAAATATTATATCAATATAAGAACAATTTTCTATTGAAAAAAAAAACAATCAAAACACAATATCCTTGATAAGTTTTTGTCCCAATTAATAAATAAATCTTAAAATGGTTTACATTCAAAATAATACCTTCAAAACTTTACATTATTTAATTAAAATACATTATACATTACAAATTTCTTAACTTTTTTTCGAAGAAATTTTTTTCTCAAATTTATAAAGTGTATAAATTCGTTTACAAAATAGATTGCAGCGAGCTTGTAGTGTAGTCAAAACTGCGCTAGCAATTGGGACCAATACAAACAAAGTCATACATAGCTGGGAAGTAGACTAGACGAACAGTTCAAGAGGAAAAGCTGGGGCGAGACTCAAGTTATCAATCTTTACAATGGCTGTCCGCTAATCTACAGCAAAAGAGGGACAACCGTCAACGTTAAAAAATATTGATGGAGGATATGGGACTCTCTATCCCATTATCACAGTGGAAGACCGAGAGTCTCCCTACCACTTCATTTAGTGCCCTCTTAGAGAAAGCGTCCGCTTCCCTATTGTGTGATCTGGGAATGTGGTGGAAGTTGATGTTGGAGAAGTGGTCGGAGAGTTTCCTCGTAATTTGTAACCATCCCTCGATATGGATAGAATGGAGCTTGCACTTTTGAGTTATCCAGTCGATAATAACTCTTGAGTCGTCGAGGACGAGTAAGTGGTTGATAGACCACAAGGCAGCAAGAGTGAGGGAGGCCCACAATCCCATTAGCTCGGCCTTTGTATTAGAACCCACCCCATAGTTTAAGAACCACTTTGTGACCCTCGACGGGTGGTGTTTGAAGGTGCCTCCAACCCCACAACAAAGGCCATCTGACTGTGCAGCTCCATCGAAACAAACTAGTGTGTGACCTACCGCCATCTCAATGTCACAAGCTTTAGAAGGGAAGGACTGTACCGATGAAGGTTGCTAGCTGAAGGCTGCCAGAACACTATGAAAAACACGCAGCACGGAAGGAGGGCGATCCTCAAAAATCGCTTTGTTCTTAACTTACTTGTACATTTAAAATTTTGAAAATCTTTATGATATTAAGATAATGCTAAGTCACCTTTACAACACCGAGTGAAAAAAATACACTACTATGCTAAGTCTTTTATTTTCATGAAAAATAACTAAATAAAGGATTAAATAATTTTTTTAAACCAACAGATTTTTATGGTCATAGTTTTATTGAAAACACACATTTTAAACCAAAAAATATATATATTTTTAAATATATGGGATATGAATGGAAAATTAAAGGTGGACAAAGCCCTGACCAAGTTTAGTGGTGTCCATTCATTTATTCTTTTCCAATGGGTGACAGCGTTTAACGACAACCATTATTAAGTGGTGTCCCTGCTATGTTTTCGTTTTCTCGACTTCCTTCAACTTTCCTTTACCTGGCCGCCTGGTTCTTGATCTCCTCTTTCCTTTACCTGCCCGCCTGGTTCTTGATCCCCTCGATTGTATGGTTGTGCATCGTAAGCTCTTAGGAGTCGGTCCATTTCTTTTTGACATTGGCTTGGAGCGGTTTATTGTGGGTCACTACAAAAACGCGCGTTCAGACATCTATAAAGGGTTTATGTGTATTGCTATACATATATCTGTGCATAGCATCGACATCAGCGTGTTTACCATGGCAATTCACCACAATTTTTCTCGGGCTTAAGAAACTCCTACCTCATCTCCTCCCTTGTAGTCTCGGTCTGAGTCTAACTCATTGCCCATCCTTCACTTCTCCCCCATTTCTGTGTCTATCTTTCAATTGACAATGGCCTCATCCTCCTCCTCCACCTCGGCTAATCCTAACAGCACCAGCAATTACTCCTATGACGTGTTTATAAACCATCGAGGTCCCGATGTCAAGAAAACCTTCGCGAGCTATCTTTACCGTCGGCTTGTTTCATGTGGATTGAAGGTCTTTCTAGATTATTAGGAATTGCAACAAGGAGACTGTTTAACCACTCAAATAAAAGGGGCTATTCAAACAGTCTGTGTTCATGTGGCCATTTTCTCTGAGAGTTATGCTGAATCAACCTGGTGTCTAGATGAGCTCCTAATGATGTTGGAGTCAAAGGCCATCCTAATTCCAGTGTTCTACCACGTGAAGCCCTCTGATCTTCGGTGGACGCATGGCAAAGATGGAGTGTATGCTCGAGCCCTACGGACACTGGAAGAGAAGAGGACGTATGATCCTTTGACTCATAAAGAGAAGTTGCGACACGACCCAACAACTGTCGAAAAATGGAGAAAAGCTCTTTCGGATGTTTCTGACATAAGCGGTTTCGACCTAGAGGCGTGTAACGGGTAACCACTCAAAATTTTCCTTTCGGTAAATTTGTATTACCTTATGTTGGATAGATATACACATCTGTTTATTACTAGTTATTTCTATTTTCTTGTGAATAACCAGTGAGGGGGCCTTGTTAGATATGGTGGTTGAGAGTGTGTTGAGAAAGGTGAAGAAAACACCATTGAATGTAGCCAAATATCCAACGGGTTTATGGCCACGAACGAATACACATCACCATAATTACTAAAAGAGCAGTTTCATTGTTCAATAAATATTATGGTCTCACTGAGCCCACGACAGCTCAGGTACCTCATTTAACCCCAAAGTTTTATCGCAGGTCTTGCCTGCATTCATGCCCGATTCTCACCATTCAATTGCAGTGCATGAGGTGATTCATATATGTTCATTTGTTCATATTTAATCCACTTACCTCCCTTCACACTCCCATTCTGGCATTTGTTTTATCAATGGTATTACTCCATCCATTCCTTCCTTGTCTGTTCAATTTCACAAAGATAGAGAAATAATATTGTCAATTGAGATCTTGTTACACTTTCTTTCTCTGAGATCTTGTCACAGTGCCTTTCTCTTTAATGCTCATTTATTTACCATTGATCACCGGTGATTTCTTAGAAATGATTAAGAGCTTTAGTTGGTTATATGGCTCGGTCTGTAATTACCCAATTTGTTTTGCTAGAGACATTGAAAACACAATAATGCATATTTATCTATAATGTATATTTATCTGTTTTGGACCCTTGCGTGACCCAATTCGTTTTGCTAGAGACATTGAAAACACAATAATGCATATTTATCTATAATGTATATTTATCTGTTTTGGACCCTTGCGTGTCTATTTCTTAAACACGACCAACATCTTCACACGCTTCCAAATTGATATCTCGGATCGCCATTCCTTAATTACACTCGTATATGTCTATTATATAATATTCCACATGGAATGAACAATCCAACTTCTTTCTCGCCATGGTATCCCTTGGCAATCAATGGGGCTACCAACTTTAAAAGCTATATATTAATATAAGGAAAACAATTAGTCATCAAATATTTTAAAAAGAGGAGAGATGAGTGAGCATAGGTCTAGGTCTTGAAAACAATAAGACACCAAAGTTGCAACGCAACTAAACCTTTAAATGTATTTCTTTTAATTTCTCCCATGCCCGTTCTCACGAAACGAAGGCGCGATATGACTCCAACACTATTGAAAAGTGGAGAAATGCACTTTCTCACGCTAAGGTCATCAGCGTGTAGATTTGGAGGCTTAGGTGAGAGGTCAACTTTTCCTTATTGCACTGAGAGGTACTCCAATATATATCAAAGAAAGCTTCTCGCAATATCTTCCGGTAGAAGGATAGAAGGATTACCGTTTTAGAGAATATTGAAAGCTTCTCGCAATATCTTCTGGATAGAGGGATAGAAGGATTAACGTTTTAGAGAATATTTTTTTGCTTCTGCTTCTTGAGGATTTCAACATTCTAAAATCAATAAAATACATTCTTTGGTTTTATGAGTAGATTGGTAATTTATGAGAGTGGGAGTATGATTCCTGTGGCATTCTTTCAATCAATGTTCCAAAATCTTCTACAATCAACTATGAAATGCTTCCCTTAATTTCAACAAAACCTCCATAGAAACCTTAGTTTTCCTCCTCATGTCCCATTACCAAAGGTGGTTGCACCTAGATCGCCCCCCACAGTGTGCCTTACAATCGTACACCTCTTGAGGGCGTGTGACACTGCGATGTTTTTCACTTGGTTGTTTGGCAACACCAAGGATACTTTGTCTGGACTTTTCACCTAGAGCATACCTATACTCTATTCTAGGCTATTGGTGAGTCACACTACTCTAGTGCAACTCTTGTATATTTAGACATTTGTTAACAGTTTAACACTTAATCATATTTAAGCATACATCCGTGAACATGAGAAGCCAAGGGAACAACAACGAAATAGATAAGACAAACAAAGATATAGTGTGGGCAACATAAACTGTGCCTAACACCCAAATAAGTCTTTGTTATTACGAAACAATTACAACATGACCACTACTGGCTCGGTTTACAACTGGGTGGAGACGACTCGCCTCACCTCACCAAGACACTCATACAGAGATTTGTCACCAAGACTCTTCGTTGCAACTTCCTCTGCAACCACCTATGGTACACCTCAGACGTGCCCTCAACCGCATACTTGTTGTCACTTTTGTTCGGTGGTAGACTTCATAAATTTCGGTTTCTCCTCACACATGCCTCCAACAAACTTGCATTTCTAGATTTCCCCAAAACCAAACCAAAAGAAGCTCGCCCAACTTTGTCCACTGAATCCTCCTCAAGGCAACATAAGTCCTCCCAAGTGGAGTGGCTTGGCTCCTTGAGGGAGCTTGCCATCTTCGTCTACCTCATAACTGAATATATCTTCTTGCTCTCCTTGTCTTCCAATTTGCCCCTCCTAGTTGTGCGCCCTTGTTCTCTTATAGGGACTCTGAAGGTCACCATCGTGAACCATTGCGTCCTTTGGGGTGTTGTGCCCCTTCACAGACCTATGTGCCCAAACTAATCATCCGTCCCTTTACGGACCCAATCGCCCAAATGAACCCATGTGCTCGTCAATCCTCATGCCCCTTGGGACCGACGCACGCCTCATGTCGATGAGCCCCAATATCTTGGTCGCTTCATACTTAGCCAAGCCCCTTGGCACGTTTGCATGCCCAAGATGTCCACTTGCCCAACTTAGGTGTTGAAACAACCCTAAGTTCCATCTCTTTGAGCATGTGGGAAAAGGTCTCCATGCCCATCTAGCTGAAGACCTTACATCCTCCCCCACCTCAAGTCGTTGTCATCCTCATCAACATCCACAAGATCTACGATTTCCAAGTCTCTTCCTGAACTCATGCCTCCTCTGCAACTAAGTGTGCTGGAAACCTCATGTTTTGTGCCAACCAAAAACCCCAAATTCTACCATAGTGGAAACCTCAAGTTTCCACAAACAAAACTGTACAACACCCAACTCTGCACGATTTGCTTCTTAAGTCAATGGAGTCACTTCACCCAACTCCAAAGATGAAAGTCACCCAACTCTACTACACTCTCTCGCTGCGATGTTGCTGCCTTATTATTGTTCTGTTCTATTGCTACTATCGCTGCCTGCTACAACTGACTGTTGCCAACTTCACTTCAAATTTTTTTTCTAAGTGTTGAACTCTTGTGATCTTGCTATTATGCCCATACTTCAACCAACTCCGCCATGTCTCCGTACATTGTGCATCTCGAGCCCTGTACTAGTCGGGTGATCAATCCAACTGTCGCGTCCAAGTCTTGAGATGTCCTCCCCATGCTTGAACTTAGTCTTTTCTATCGCATCTTTGTCACTTTGTCCAAATCCAAAGAGCAAGACAAGTGTCCATCCTTACTCATCACTGTTGTCATCATCTGATCTTTGTCAAGGAGATCCTCCACAATGTCTAAGTGCTACACTTCGAACCTACTGGTGCATCTGTATTCTTGACCCCCTTGTCATGTTGTTGTTCTCACCCACGTTTTGAACTAGTTGAATGGCCAGTCCAATCGTCACGCTCCTTGAGCCCACACACCCTCCTACATAGATTGATCACTTCCTTCCGCAATTCGGTCCATCTGCGCAATCCTCAAATCAAGGCAAGGTCATCCCTCATCTTGCTGCACTGTGAAGTCACCCCAAAACAAAGTCATCTGCAACAACTTGACTCCACTGTCCACCTCATGGCACAATTGGCCAATCTTTGCACCAAGAGATGTACATTCAGACTGTCTTTTCCTCACTACTTCATCACTCAACCATGCTGCTATGTCTGCTTCTCTATACCTTGGAATGGTTAGGCTTCACCCTCAACCATAATCCCCAAAGAAAGAGAAATGTCCATGCCCAAGTAATCTCTTCATGTTGCAATCTACTTGTCTCGACAGTCCTCCAAACAAAGGTAAGTCCTGAACTCACCTCCTTTCGTCAAGTCACCTCTATGCAACTCAACATCTGCAATGAGTGTGGCCAACACGCCTTCACTCCTCAAAACATCCCAATGAACTGTCCAAAGTGCTCCAGGTAGAATGAGTCACCTCAAAGAACTTCCATGCCTTAAGCATGTTTGCACCAATACTTCTACCAACTCCAACCAAAAACCCTCCCGGATCTCTGAGCCATTGCACAATCGTTTGCAAGTCACCAAGGTGTGCTCTGCCTCATCCAATGTCCCATACCAAAGGTGAGAAAACACCACCCAAATCACTTGGTTTGCATTCTGCACATTCAGGTTGACTGTTGACAATTCTTGGTTAACTTCTTTGATGACTCCATTTGTCTCTTGGAACAAAACTGCCTTGAACCTGCTGCAATCGTTCAAACTTTGTCACTGTTGTCGCGATTGTCAAGCCATTGCATGACCCAACGAATCTGGCTAAAACACAAAACACCAGGGCGCCTCATCCATCCTCTTAAACTCAACATGTTCAGACTTCATTGCCCACTTCATCGCAGCGACCTGTCCAATGCACCTCATCAAAGAGTTAGGCAGCTTCTTGAAGACACCTCCACGGTTGCATCCAAATCTGCCTAAGTCCACCACAGGACTCGTCCAAGTAGGTCGTCCAAGCTCTCTACACATTCACCCCAACCAAGGCATCCCAAACCGCTATAAGACTTCTTCAAATATGCACCACTTGAGTCACCTTCAAGCTTGTCGGTTTTCACCGTGGAAACGGATTGCACTTGAACCACTAAGTCATCTTATTTCCCTTCAAAAAACTCACTGTAACACTTAGGAAATGAAAGAACTCGAAACCAACCATACCTTTTCAACGACATCCTTTGTTGCTACCATGTTCTAAGTCTATTGTCTTGGATCTCTGCTTGCCCAAGCAATCGACTCTCCGCATGAACTCTCCTCAATCACCGTCCACAACTCCACAAATCTGCAAGACCTTCACTACGATACAAGGTTGAGTCCATTCGTCCACTTCATGAATCTGTCTAAGTCCCAAAATTTGCATGCAACCGGTCGAACTCGTCTCCAATGTCTCTCCATCTCCGCACCTTAACTTCTTCCTCTTCAAGGCACCATGCATCCATTGACCGAATGTCAAGTCATACTACTGCTAACCGATTGTTGTAACTCTTCAAAGAGATATCTCGTCTGAAGGTTGTAGTCAACCCACTCATCCAACAACCCAGCTCAACTCGATTGATGTTCTCGGTGATGCACAACATGAAGACGTCATGATAGAAACGTGCCCAACCACTTCTTTGCTGTGGAGTTGCTCTAGGTCACCCCAAGTCGTCCAACACACCCAAGTGCTTCACCTTGTTATAACCCATAATTGCTCCCTTTTGCAATCACGTTTGCGATCACCCTCTGTGTTTCAATTCCGCAGTTAGATTTGCGACAACTCGTGCGACAAATCTTGCATTCATTTACCTTGCCCAAGTGCTTGGTTCTCTCAACGAACTTTGCGATTGGTCTCTCAAGGTGTACGTAATAGGTCCAACACCGACTTCTGTCACACATCAAACCAACTAATTTCGTACCCAAACTGCCTCTAAGATTAAGTCTGTGACAAGTTCTGCGATGAACTCTGCGATGAGTTTTGTGGCCACCCCCTTGTCCAAGTGCTTCGTTTCACCACAAACTATGCTCTCGACTTGCACAATGTGTGCGCTCAACTCAACCTCTCCACTGCACCATCAACAAAACCTCTGTCATAAGTCTGATGCAAAGTCTGCAATGAACACGTTCGTTGCACTGAACCATTCACCAAGTCTGCAAACATTCCCATTGAACCGACTTCGCAACAAACTATCTTCAAAGTTTTCTCTGATACCATTTATCGTCAAGATAGTGGTGAAGATCTCACCAACCCTTCATCAAAATCTGCAATGAACCCGCTTTGATACCATCTATCATTGAAATAGTGGTGTAGAGCTCCCCAACCCTTCTCCAAAATTTGCAAGGAATTTGCTCTGATACCATTTATTGTCGAGATACTGGTGAAGATCTCACCAACCCTTCATCAAAATCTGCAACGAACAAGCTTTGATACCATCTATCGTTGAGATAGTGGTGAAGATCTCCCCAACCCTTCTCCAAAATCTGCAATGAATCCACTATCATACCATTTGTCACATCCCCACAATGTTTCTTATGATCATACACCTCTTGAGGGCGTACGACAACACGACGTTTCTCACTTGACTGCAACACCAAGGATACTTCATCTTGACTACGACTCTTCACCTAGAGCATATCCATACTCTGTTCTAGGGCACCGACGAGTCACACTCCTACTCTAGTGCAACTCTTGTATATTTAGACATTTGTTAACAGTTTAACACTTAGTCATATTTAAGCATACATCTATGAACATGAAAAGCCAAGAGAAAAACAACGAAAAAAACAATAGAAACATAGATATAGTGTGAGCGACACAAATCGTGACTAACACACGACTAAATCTTTGTTATTGCGAAACAATTACAACATAAGCACTACCGGTTCGGTTTAAAATTGGGCGAAGTCATATGACTCGCCTCACCTCACCAAGAAACTCATACACAAATTCGTCACTAAGACTCTCCGTCGCAACTTCCTTCGCAACCACCTGCGGTGCACCTCAGGCATGCCATCAACTACAAACTTGTTGTCTCTTTGTTTCGACAGGGTTCACAAATTTTGGTTTTTCCTCACACATGCCTCCAATAGAATTGCATTTCCAGACTTCCCCAAAACCAACCCAAAAGAAGCTCGCCCAAATATGTCCACCGAATCCTCCGTAAGGCAGGACAAGTCCTCCCAAGTGGAGTGACTTGGCTCCTTGAGGGAGCTCTCCCTCTTCGTTTGCTTTAAAACTACAAAGCACTTCTTTCTCTCCTTGTCTTCCAA
>SNQJ01S0139137.1:7162-25255 GCA_010110895.2 Picea sitchensis | reverse complement strand
GGGAGATAAGATGAAACAGTGGTGTTATGATGGGAGCGGACGATGGATTTTCAGAAATTCCCCCAGTGGCAATCCAAAACCTATGGGAACAGGCTTGCTAGGGCACCCTGTCAATTCCCCCAAGCATGGTTAAGTGGGAAGATGTAAGATCCAAGCAGTTGTTAGAGATAAAAGGAATCAAATGCATATATTTAAAGGTTTTAATGATCAAAATTGACACATACCATGATACTTGGACCAATTACCTCACGGAGAAATAACCTTCTCTAATAGAGGACCAAGCCGATGGTGATGGATGTTGTTGCTGCTGACAAGACAAAGCTGATGGAAGAAGAAAAGGATGGCCCCTCCAGGGCCATTCTCAGGTCAATCCTACTCTCGGTACTCCATGTCTAGGACCCGTGGGCCTCCAGACATGATCTCCTAGTTATCCCTAAAAAGTGGGGATAACATCTGGCTCCAACTCGGAGACATGTGCTCACCGTAGAGAGCATGAGAACCTCAACATCTCTGGCATAACCTGCAAACCTGCTCAATCTCGATAGGAGTATCAGTAACAAAATTGGGGCGGTAATGCCACCCCAACATACATATAGATATATATATGGACTGAAAGAAAACAATCAATAATGCAAATGTGAAAGAAAACTAACATGAAATGCAAATGGTATAATACACGAATACAAAATGCCTACTTACCTGCACTTACCTATGAAGTCAGGTCCCCCCACCTTGGTGGGGTTTGAGGAGGTGCCCGCTGATAGGTAATGGGCGCCTTCTCCCCTCCAAAGTGGACAAGTAATATGAGTCATCAACTGATTCCATTCCAACCTTGAAGTGTCTGAGCCATGACTAAGCTCTTCCCTTTACATTAGTTGGCTCTCCTTTCTGGGTATCCCACATCCACACCATGTCTCCTTCCTTGTACTTTCTGAGTTTGTATTTGGTCGTCCCCTGGACAACCCTGGTGTATTGTGCTAAGGGAGGAGGGTGGGATTCCGCTGTAAACACTTCCGGTTGGGATGGGCGGATTTGTACATCATCTTCAGCTTTCTTTAATATCTTCACTATCCCAATCTCTTTGTTCTTGAATTCATCTAGGAGTTCCTGGTATTCTTCTTTATTGGGCCACTTGATCTGATCAAATTCCTCTTCCGTTGCAAAGGGCATATCTTCTGGAGAATACTTTTGAAGAGTTTGTATCATCTTGTCTTGTGCCCTGTCATTATTGACGGGGTGAGTAATATCTTGCACATGGTCTTCGATTATTGTCACATTTAGGAGACGTCCTATTGTTCCATTTTTTAAAGACAATTTCAAAAACATGAGGTCCATCTTGAGAGTGCCACCCAACATTGCAGCGAATTTCCTAGATAACAACATTCCCCACACATCTGGGACGTCAACTACCACGATGTCAATGTGGACTACTTTCTCCGAGTACTCCTTAAGCCAAACTTCCACATTCTCGACTACCCCATGTGTGGGTATATCTTTAGATTCGAAACCACATACATTCCTGTAAGGCCGTGTGACCTTTAAACCCATTTGTCACATGACTTTAAGTGACATCATGTTGGCACCTGCCCCTGTATCTAACATGCAATTGCTGAGGTTTTTGTTGTTCATCATTAAAATCATGAAGAAGGGAGGGTTCTCACCGTATTGGACCCTGAAATGATCGGCTTGCAACATAATAGCGGTTTCCATGGATTCATTCGATCCCACAAAGAAAGTGTCAAAGCGTTCTTTGATAGACGGGATTTTAATGGCTTCTCTGAGGGGAACATTTACATGCATTTTTTATAATGCCCCTGCGAAGTCAAAGTTTAGGTCAACCTTACCAGCCTTAGATGTCTTGGGAAGAAGTATTTCTAGGGGTGGGGGCTTTGCCTGATCAGCAGTAGGTTGTTTCAAATTCTTTCTTTTGTACACCTGAAATACTTGTTTCTTTAGCTTCTCTCGCGATTCTTGGTATAGGTTGTTTATTACTACCATTCTTGCTGACCTGGCCACTTCTTTTACGGCTTTCTGATGTTCTGCATCAGTGATACTTATTTGACGAAAATCCATAAAATGGTCCATGTTGTTGACTTGTTGATGGCCATTATTGGAAGGACACTCATGCTCCCAATGTGCTTCACTACATTCTAGGCACCAAGGATTTTCATCAGCAATGTTTGCAGGGGCCAAGGTGTTTGGAACTTCTTGCTCATTCTTTGGTTTATAAAATTGGCCTCCTTTTTGGAATTTCCCTTTGTAAGGGACCCTGGGTGCTTGGGTCTGAGATATTTCCAATTTGACAATCCTGCTCATCATTTCCTCTTGATTTTTTATGATACCATCCATACAGGCTTCCATCTTGGTGATACTAGTACATAGGTCTGAAGTAGGCTCAACATTGTGAACTATTTTTGGTTTGGTGTCTATTCTTCCCCTTGGGTTAGCAAAAGGCTCAATCTTGGATGAAAGGAGGTTTCCCTCTATTTTAGTAGTGAGCTCTTGGGCTTCCTGAATGGATTGGGGGTTTTTATCTCTAAGAAGATACCCTAGTTGGCCATTGAAAGATCTGGTATAAACATGGACGAGGTAGTCATCTTTCGGATGATGGCTTGTGGGAATCCTTTGCAGCAAAGTCTCAAATCTAGTATGGAACTCCCGAATGGACTCATTTTCATATTTGGCAAGGTTATTCAGTTGGGTGAGGAGCATGTTAGGGTCTTCTTTGACACTCCATCTTTTGAGAAAGGCTTCTTCAAGTCTATCCATGGTTTTGATGCTTCCATCGGGAAGGCTCGGGTACCAACGCCTTGAGGAATCATAAAGAGTAGTGGAGAACAACTTCATGACTAGATCTTCAGCATCATCACTAATGGCGTGAAGCCGAAAAAATGCCCAAAAGTTGCTCATGTGCTCTTCGACGCTGATTGCATCAGTACCGATGAATTTAGGCAACCACTTCTCATACTTGGGTGGCATTTGCCTAGGGTAGCCTGGTATGGCTGATATGTCTAACGGTTTGAAAAGAGTAGATGACCATTGTCTTTGATTGTTGGTTGGGTTCGTTGTAGCGGTCTGAGAGCTAAACATGATTCTTAAAGGAAGGCTCTTTCCGAAAAGTGATTTGACAACAGGAGAGTTCATGGGAGGCTTCCTTCTGAAAGACAAAGGAGGATTATTAAACCTCTTTTTAGATAGTGGAGTCGCCAGATAGTTTACTTGAAACTACCAAAGAAAAGGGAAGCACCCTAGTGGAGTCGCTAGGTAAGCTTGCAAGATAGGTTTCTGAGGCAAGGCCTACTGAAAAGATTTGTCGTTTGAGGAGAGTTGACTCAGTGTTCCCCGGTAACGGTCCCAAAATGTTATCACACAGTTTCTAGCCGGGAGTAAAGGCTAGAAGGTAGAAGGCCAAAATGGCGTAATAGGAACCTATCCCACCCAATGTCACCACGATGGGTAGGTTCTTTCTCTTTAGGGAGGCTAGGCCCAGGGGAGACGTCCCCAGTGACCTGGGGTTTTGAAAGGGAAAAGGATAAAAGGACAAGGACAAATTTTCCCTTCACAGATCACCTCCAATCAGATAGTCCTGGCTAAACAAACAATAATAAGGTATAACCAAAGAAAAGAAAAGCACTTGCTTGAGACAATACAACAAGGAAACTAATACGTGCAATCTTGGTTAGTACTTCATATAAATCAGTGACTATCTGATATTCAATATAAGCAATTTAAAAGTAAATGTTGACGAAGTCAATGTTTACAAAATAGCAATGATAAATGTATCACTTGTCGATAAATACAAGAATGATATGGCATCAATATAATCAATCAATACTTAACCTAATAAATGCCCTCAAGTACCATTCAATTTCTCATAGACAAAGCGTTGTTGCATCAATGATATAATAGCAAGGAGTGGCGATGACATTCAGAGTTAGTAGGTTAGGGTTTTGAGATTCAAGATTTTTAAGAGTTTGTTTGATCAAATTCCTTAACATTTGAGGATTCTGGTGATTGCCTTAGGGTTTAATGGAGTCATAAGCAAAGGGCCTTAAAGGTTGAAGGAGATGAGATTTCCAAAAGGACTAGAGGGAAAAGTTTCAAGGTCTTGCTAAAGCAGGGCCTCAAAAAAAAACAGAACCCTAGGGGAGGCTCACTCGGTGTTTGCAAAGCAAGGCACAGGTATATCTCCCTTCCTGAAAATGGCCAGCTCAAAGAGATAAGATAAGGGAGACCAAGACAAGAGGGTTTGATGAGGTGAGGTGTTGCTAAAGCAAGGCCTATCAACAAACCTAGAATAGTACGACCCTGGTGTAGTAAACCCGGGCCAGGGACGTCTCACTCTTCTTGACTCTCAAAGAGTATGACTAGAAATAAATAAAGAGAGTGTAGCAGTAGGCTCTCTTCTTCTTCAATGGCTAAAAATTCTCTTAAAGGGGACATGAGACAAGAACCTACTTGTGTGCTTGTCACACAGGGTTTTGATTAAGCAAATTTACAAAGCAATATGCAGAAATTTAAACTACAACCATTCAATAAGAAATTTACACCCAAAGAACACGCACAATTCATGAAGAAATAACCATGGAAACCCTGGATTGTAACACCTTCCTTCCAAAGAGACACCATAAATGCCAAAAACCTCTTCCTTCAACAAGTGTCCTTGGTTCATCCAAAACCCAAGTGGGGCACAAAATCAGACCTCACTATGGTGAGTGAATTATGATGATCAAAATGAGAGTAAAAGCCATCAATATATGGTGTGTCAATGACCTAATAATTACTTTTTAGGTCATAAAAAGTAACAAGGCCATAATACCAAAATAATGATGTTTTTACATTAAATGCTAAGTAAAAGGAAACCCTAATCAAGCAAAGGTGAGACATCAAACCTCGGGGGAGGCGTTATCTCTCTAGAGACTGAGGCGACATCAGTAAAACGCTATCCCTCCTTGGACTCTTCCAAACTACCACGTGCATAACCACCCTTTCTATCTACCATATGCTCATGATGACATCATAAGCCTCCTGGTGTCGTCCTAGGCCATCTAGAGCCAGCGTCCCACTTTGCAAGGTAGGTCAATCCTAGGTCGAGCTCAGCCAAAGTGCCCCCACGATGGAACATCCTCTTCTTCTACGGTGAAAGGCCTGATCCATCTCCATCCCTATCTACTGCTTGATGGGGTCTCAACATCAACCTAATGGGATCTTCAGCATGGGTCCCAGTGGTCATCTCCCCCATGTAATGCAGTCCAAATGGTACTGTCCATCGGGCATGGTCCTACACATCAAAAGCTATACCCTCCATGGGCTCATCCCGATCCCTTAGGGATCGCAGCATGCCAGTCAAATCTCACAGCCCTACAAAACACACTTTCACGCCCACAAAAAGCTTTCTTGCTAAGATTGGAGAAAAGGAAAAGGTGTCCTATTGGGCTAGTATCCACAAAAGAAAAGGAAAGTTTCAAGGAAGATCTCATCCCAAGCCATGTAAGTGGTGATGTGGCTAGGGGATGTACAAACATGTGGGTGTAGTGAGAGCTAAGGATGCATAAGTGTTACTGTGGGTGCCTTTGTAGAAGTTGTGCTGCACCTTTGTTTTCAACGCAACATTTTTCCAATCCATTTATTGCCTTTATTCTTTTATTCTTGTTTTGTTCACCTTTCTTTGTTAAGAAGAACTAACTTGAGGGAAGCGCCGCGTGAGTGACTGGTGGCAGTGTTACCCGAAGTACTTTCTCCGCAGAGATAGAAGTCTAGCTTCATTGATAGAGACCTCCTTTCCCTTAACCAGTACAACCAAAGGTCCTTGGTGTGGTAACTATATGGTGGAAATGTCATATTGTTTGGTACCCATGGACCTAATAAGCGGGCTTATTGATGAGACCCCTATCCTTTGAGTAGGTCTTGTTTTGTTATTTTGGGTCCCCTTTTGTTTCTTGAAGTTTTTATTGCCTTCGGGGATCATGCCTTGAGGTTTTAACTAGGCTTTGTCTTTTTTTTACCAAAACTGCTTTTACCTTAAGGGCCTTTAGCCCCTTCTGAGAGATAAGGTGCCATCCACAGCAAATGGGGTCAACCCAATGCCGGACAAAGGGGAATTACTATGGGATGAGAGATAGATGAAATAGTGGTGTTATGATGGGAGCGGGTGATGGCTTTTCAGAAATTCCCATAGTGGCAAACCAAAACCCTATGGGCCACACGCGACTCACGGAACTTTGTCAATTCCCCAAGCATTCAAGTGAAGGTGCAAGATCCAGCGGTTGTTGAAATTATAAGGAATCGGGGTGCATATATTTAAAGGTTTAATGATCAAAGTGACACATACCATGATACTTGGATGAAATTACCTCACCGGGGCGAACCTTCTTTGATCTGAGGTTAGAGTGGTGGTGATGAATGTATCCTTGTTGACAAAGACAAAGATGATGGAAGAAAAGGATGGGCCCTCCAATGCCATGCTTTCGAGGTCAATCCTTGCTCTTGGTACTCCATGTCTATGACTGTCGGCCTCGAGACATGATCTTCTATTATCCTAAACAATGGGAATAACGGGTGGCGCATAGCCCTAAGAGAAAGGGACCATCATGAGCCAGCCTTTTCATCTTCGTGAAATGCTTGTGGGGTGGCGTTGTCTGCTTGGATCACCATGCACGAGGTGGTATCCCACAACTTCTTCTCTTGAAAGACAAAGCAATAAGATAAAAAGGTAAAAGGCATTGAATGGGCTTGGAAACATTTTCATCCATGACAGGTGCAGCTCACCCTCTTCGAGGCACCCACAGGTAAGACCAACATTTCCCTGTCATCACTGCACCCATTTCTCCGCTTGTCCCATACCACCCCATCCATTTGCATGACATGGATTGCCTTCACCTAGAAGACATCCCACATCGAAGAATTGGCCCAATGGGACTTCCTCAAACCCTCTCAAACCTGGCTTGTAGAATAGTTTAACGTCTTTGAGCACTTGTCTCAAAAGGAGGGGTTTATGCACATGTTTAAATAACTTGATTATTAGATGCTGATTGACATTACTCACGATCACATGACTTATGAGCCCATGGAGGGCATACTTATTGTTATTCTTGAGGGCCACCTTAGGACCGGACATGTACACATGGGGAGATGATTAGTTTAGACCTCTCCATAGGGATAAGAGCCCACCATATGGATGTTGAGACCCGAGCAGAGGCGGAGACACATGCAAAGGCTTGCGGGGAGAGGAGGGGCGTTCCACCAAAGGCGGCTGGCGGGCACGGAGCCGGGGGTCTTGCCCTCCCACTATGATGTTGGTCTTGGAAGGCCATGACATCACCTCTTTGACCCTTGATATCACTTAGCGTTTGATGGACACTTTGGAGGGGTAGTTGTGTGCCAGAGTGGCGTAATGTGGCTTGATCAGGAGGCCAGGATGCCTAGCGTTTTAGTCTGAAGGACAACTTGTTTCTTTGAGAAATTTAACGTCACCCAGAAGGGAATGACATCACTCTTCTTCTTGATTTAGGTTTTAATTTGTCATTTTATTGTAAAAACTAGATATTTCATGTAAACTAGCCATCGTGCTTTTTGCCCTAATTTTGTAAATTAAAGGTCATTTCCTTTGTATAATAAGAGTTTGCCCTTGTATTTTTCATCATCTTTTTCACTCACACTTAGTGAGGTCTGAAATTTCGCCCTACTTAGGGTTTATTGGTACAGAAATTTGGTGTGCACTTCTTGAAGGAGTCTAATTTTTGGTGTATTTTGGCATTTTTCTTGGTGAAAAATCTTCAACTAGGCTATTTTATAGATTATTCTTGGTGAATGGAAGTAAATTTCTACAATTCTTCTTCATTTGAAGGTTTGGTACATTATTTTGCATTTCTTCCAAGATTATGAAATTGCTAATGTAAAACCCTAGGAGGTTAAAACACAAGTTATTGTTCTTGCCTTGACAATTTTTCACCTACTAGATTATTCTAGAAACCCTATTTTCTTGAATCTTTGTGCTAATGGCCACCGCCATTCACTGACACCATAGCATCATTGCTTCATCAATGATCATTTACTTCATCCTTGAGCTAAATGAGGAGGCAGCTAAGGCCTGGGGTTACCTACTTCCTAGTTGCAATTTTCTCCCTAGGGTTTAGTGATTGAGGCTTTGGGTTACCAACACCTCAATCGTTGACTTTCTTGTCTCTATCTCTCACATTATCATTTGTTCTTCAATTTTTCTGCTGCAAAGTGACTCCATTAGCCCTAAAAAAGCACCGATTTAGACCTTGAAATTGATTGATTGATGAAACCTTCCCTTAAATCTTTTACCTCAAGCAACCTACTGCTTTTCCCTAAACCTAGAGTAGACTAATTTACTAACCTACTTCTTGTTGTTGTTACAAAGTAAGCTACAGCCATTTATTACAACAGTAAAAGAACTTAAAAACAATTGCAAAGGATTGATTTATCTGCTGCCTAATTAACCGACAACTACTGGTCCACATTATATTATTATTGATTTATTATTTTTGGTCATTGTGAAGCTCCTTTAAGTCATTTATTGTGAATCTATTATCTTATAAAAATTTCTGTTATAAAATTCTGTTTACTTCATCTTGCATCAACTATTGCTTTTATTGATAAGTCCATGGTTTTATGAAGCACTAATATCAAATTGTACTTACAAAATATATTGTTTTATTGTTGCTTTGTTTGGGGCAGGTACACTTAAGCACATCCTTTAATTCGGTTAAAATTTGGGACTTTCTGATCTGTGTGATTTGTGAGAGGGGATACATTTTATAGACACTTTAACCTTTGCCTTCTCAAAACCCTAGGTCAGCAGGGATGTCTCCACAGGCTATCAACCCTAAATAGAAGAAATTATCTTATTAAGGTGATAGTGATAGGATAACCTCATGTTACGCTAATTTTCCTTCCCTTAACCTTTTCTTTTGGATTAAGTACAAATTATGTGATAACATTTTGGTGTTGTTGTCGGGGAGAATTGAGTCATACTTCCTATGATCTTGAAGTCTATACTTAACCTTTCCTTGGTGAGCTTGTCTCAAAGCCTTTCTTTAGATAGCTTACCTGGCGACTCTGTTGAGGGTGATCCCCTCATCCTTTGATAATTTCAATAAAATTATCGGGCGAATCACTAATGATAAAACCAACCATGACTTCTCAATGGGACCCGAGGAAATTTTAGACCTTTAGACATGAGTAAAATCACGGGATACCCTAGAGTAAATTCCTAGGAAGATGCGAGAAATGGCTCCCTAAATTTATTGGTTGTGATGGGGAAAGAGTCAACTTATCACATGGGTGATTTCTAGGCTTTCTTTCAATTCCACCCTATGGAGTGTGATGTTGAAGATTTGGAAATGAAACTCTTCTTTGCCACTCTTCATGGAGATGCTAGGAAGTGGTATGACAACCTCCCCGATCCTAGCATGCTTGTTATGGAACAATTGGAGGAAACCATTCTCAAAAGATGGGGTATTAAGTTGGAAGACATCCCAATGCTACTAAAAAGATTCGAGCATATAAAACAAGCTGAGAATGGCCGGACGGAGTTCCATGATAGGTTTGAGGACATACTATTTCAACTTCCTAGAAGCCATCATCCTAAAGACAAATTACCTTTCGTTTATCTCTATACCAATGCATTCTTAGTGAATTTAGGGTTTCCCCTCGGTAAAAAGGGCCCAAGAACGATCCATGAAGCTCATGACATGGCTAAAAGAATCGAGGCAAATATCTCCTTGTCAAGGGAGAAAGAGACCTCTCTTTCCCGGACACTCTTAGTTTAGGAGAGATTGGTTTCCCATGATACCTTTACTCTTGATTTCCAGAAGAGGGAACAAATCGCCGACCAACAAGAGGCTAAGTGGAAGGATCTTGATGAGGTTTTCTAGTCCTGCAAGGAAGAGCAAAGGGTTACTCATTTTTCTGCCAAGAATGATGAAGACGTGGTTGAGGAGCTTGAACTTGAGGATATCAAACACAATGATGAAGTATTTATGTGTCATCCTCCCTCTGATGAAGCCATCACAAATCCTATTTTTCCTGCACAGAAGAAGAGGATGAGGTTAGTCTCTTTTCGGGATTTTGATAATACATTATTCTATGATTGAGAGAGTGAAGGAGAAATGGAATCCCTGGGCAGGTAGATCCTCCATGTTGTAAAGTTGAAGATGTAGCTGACGAAGTCATAAGGAAGAAACAATGATGCATATTGTTTCATTTGATGCGTCGCCCAAGACCTGAAGCTCACAGCACAATAGAAATAAACAGTTGAGTTACCTTCCTTTCCAAAATTTTGATGATTCTTTATGTTATGATTTGGAAGTGAAGAGGTGCTAGATGAGCCCATGGATGCTTTAAATCCTTCATATTATGATAAATATAGTGACATTGTTGATAATATTGTTGAGTTCATACATGTTGGAAGTATGAGGTGGTATGTGATTGGTTCTAATAAGGATCCATTTATGACATTGAAGGCCATTTCCAATTGTTTCCTTTGCAACTATCATATGAGGTTACTAATTTTGACAATCGGCAACAATGAGATGATATAATTACAAATACATTCAAACACACAGGGATGACCTAGTCCTTTATTCTCGTAATGATTTTGGTCACACCTTGAGTTTGATGAGTACTCCTCTAAGCATTGGTTGATACGTGAAAAGTATCAACTATCGTTGTGCTTAGATCTTGATGAGAGTGAGGAAGTTTCTTGCCTAAAGGATAATACTGGTGATGATATTTTATACCTCCCTTTGATTACTTTGCCTCGCTATGTCATTGAAGGTATGGTTTGGCCTCATCATGGCATAGGTGGTCAACTCCATGTGCCATGAAGTCATCGGATGCAAATTTGTTGAATACTTTGGTCCTACAGGGCATGTTTGGCTAACACTTTCTTTTTGTAATTGGAATTTACGCCTAGTGGGTTAATAATGTAATAGGTGCATGAGTCATGTCTAGGTGGTGCACTTGGGATCAGTTCATTTGGGAAGTTCTTTCAGGGTTTTATCCTCAAGTTATCAGTGGGTTTCAGGCTCTGATTTCCCTTGAGTTTTCCCTCACACTTGCAATAATTCCTCAAAGTGGTGAAGCAGCGTTCTAGTGGGGTTTATCTTTTGGTAACTATTATAGGGAATCATTGCTGTGACCATGAAGACATCTTGAAGTTTAGCGGAATTTCGTCGAGTCTAAATCAGTTTTTTTAATTAATTAATTTTTAATTAAAATTTCCCAAGTTTGGAGGTTTAATTATTTAATTAGTGCGTGTACAAACAAAAATTTTAAAAACTATGTCCTTGGACTTTTTATAGGGGGTATTTGTGTTGAAATAGTGTACCAAAGGAAACATTCTTATTATTATTGTTATTTTATTAATAGGATTAATCCCCATTGTGGATTAATCATGTTGATGGTAATATGGAACCAAATCCCTTTTGGATTGGTCATGGGACAATTATAAAGGGAAGAATAAAGAGTCATTGGTTATTATTGAAGACCAATTAATTAAAGGTGGAGTTTACCAGTGTGAGAGGTTGGCCTTGCCAGTTAAGCCCTCACATGTGCAGTCTTGTATAAATAAGAGGCTAAGCCTCACTTCAAACACAACTCACTTGTTCATTCCTCTTATGAGGCAAGATGCAATTACAGTTGGAGAGGAAAATTAAGAAGCATCTCTTGAGGGAGGAATATATTATTGGTTTGAGTTATCTCTTGAACATTGTTTAAGCTATTTATGATAAGGAAGTTTCTTTGGAGTTTTCTTCCCTAAGTGATCCAGATTATTTTGACATGAAATGAGAGTGGAAATAAAATAAATAAATGCACAGAGATATTGAAAGTATTCAATAATATAACAGAAATGTCGAGAGATTCAACCATAAAACAGGATATCTGTTAATACCACGATTTCTATTAATCAAAGAAATGTCTGACTGTAAAATACAGTGAAAGACTAGCTAGAATGGTGGTGACTTATCTCTAGGAAGAGATAGCTGACTACTACGCCATTAAGCAAGAAGATGGTTACAATGAGACTCTGAGGCCTTTACAGCCAATAGCTTGAGGGAATGCCAAAATTCCTAGACATCCAAAACCTAACCCTAGAATTAGGCCAAAGTCATGTGGGCCCCGTTTGCGGAGTAAGTTGGTGCATCAACTTCGGGGTCGTAACTTTTGCGTACGATATTTGTTTTAGGTGTGTGTGATAGCTCGTTGGAATTGTATCATTGAGGAGATTCATTTGAGGGCTCAATCATGCCTTTGTCTATCATTGAGAACCTCGATCTCGAAAAAAAATTCATTTAGGCCCTCAAAATGGCCAGGAAGTTAAAACACTAAAAATAGTAAATTCTGGAATGGCGAGGAAAAGCTGTTTTGAGCCATTTGGAAAAGTTACTAGGTGGCCCAGATATCCACACGGATCAATACTCCCTCTTAAGGAAGCGATGGTCTCCATTCGCGTTGAGTCTAGGAAGGGAAAAGCATTTGTTGAATCTGGTGGTACTTGTCTTGCACTAGAAGTCATGCTGCTTAGTTGTGGAAATCTGTCACGAACACACGTAGGCTGGAAGGTTTGGACCTTTTAGCAGTGCGGCTATTTTTAGATGTTTGTGTGCATAAGGAATATTTGTGCTTCTTTGCAACCTTGTCGACCTGCTTGTTGGATAGAAGGTGCTTTGGCATTTGTGGTGGTTACCCGGTATCATACATTCACCTTTTGAGTAGATTGTGAAGAAGATGAATTATTCAGTATGAGATACTACCTTGTAACCTTGTTTAGGTGGGCGATGGTTGGAACTACCTACGGTATCCTATAGAGACCCCGGAAGTAATAATGACACCTCTGAGGGTGAGAGACTCATAGATAGCATGGTGTTTCCACATATATATGGTGGCCAGAAACATCACAGACATCCATTGAGGCAACATCACATAATACCTCATCCTTGAAGGGTTGGATCTTGAAGTAAGACAATCGCCCTGGCGGGTGACCACCGAAGATCTAGATCTTGGTGAAACCACCCAATCTTGTATAGTTCGGGTGTGGTGTTATGCGACAATAATCCCAAAACGTTTGGCGACCTCTGGAATTAAAGGTTCTTACATTTCCACTATCAACAATAAAATCGTGGGGTCCGCTTCACCCACATCGTGAATGAAAAAGGCACTCCCCTCTTAAGTATCTATTGGTTCTTCTAGTTGAATTCTTGCTTTGATTAGCGACAATGGCGATTGGAGATTACTGCGTCGATGATGTCTTTTACGGTATTTTGAGAATGGGGTTTGGCTCCTTGTCTTTGATCACATAACCCACCAATGGCTGTTTTGGTATTCCTTCGGTGTTGTGCCAAGGAGCTTTTAATCGCACCTTTTAGGTGTCCTTCTTTGTCTTCCAGTGACCCCTCTTTTCCTATAGCTAGTTGGTTTTCGGGAGATTGTTTGTTAGGTTGTCTTTGTCATACTTTGATTATTGTGGATTTTCATACCCAAACTCCCTTTTTTTCTGGACATCTCATCACTTGTTTTTGCTTATCGATATGTTGTTTAATTTGAGCAGAAATTTAAGCAACAGAGTGATGAGATGTCCAAAAATCCATTTAAGTTTGGATGTATCATTAGAGCCCCACGGTACTTGAGTACCAAATTTCGCTTTAAGTCTTTGATACCCATCTTAGTGCGCCAGGTATGGAAGATATCTGTGAACTCTGGGCGGTTGGCCCTTCTCTTTTGCGGTGTGGTCTATCTCATGTATTGTTGCTCCCTCATAGTTTGCCAGCGGTGATGCGTTCCTTTACGCATCCACAAAAAAAATCCCAAATTGGGCTCAAGCCCCATATATTCAGAACTCCTCTGTGGAACTATCGAGTAATTTTCCCACCAATGTGTGACATGGGGAGAGCCTTAAGGAAGTGTGAAGGTGATCTTTTCCTTGTCTAAAAAATTATGAGCAGAGAAATAACCTTCTAGCCAATTTAACCATTTATCTAGGGCATGCATCTGTTGACCTTCAAATATGGGAATATCAAAATTAACACGTACCTTGAAGGCGAGGTGCCTCCAAAGTGGTAAAGCGATGAAGATGTGCACGATGCTATCGGCAGGCGTTGAAATATGTCGGAAAAATTCTCTCCATCATTTAGATCCCTCACATGCGTGTGAGAGCTTGCTCAAGCAACGGTGATAGGATCGTCTGCTCCATCGTTTATTTTCTTTCGCCATTGAGAGTTTCTTGGGTGTCGCGAGGCGATTGTACTCAAGAGAGACAAACGAGAGACCCAACTGCTCTTTCGGACCTCGTCGGGGACATGCGAAAAACGATCAAGAGCTGACACCTTTCACGATGTCTGCTGTCTGGATTATTTTTTGACGCGAAATGAGGCGGAGATATAATAAAGAAATGTGAGATATTGAAGATATTCAATAATATACTTAGTATATCGGAGATTCAACCATAAACAAAGATATCTGATAATACGATTTCTATTAATCAAAGAAATGTCTAGAAGGCCCCGTAAAAATACAGTGAGAACTTCGCTAGAATGGTGGCAGTGTATCTCAGAGAAGAGATGTAGCGGCTACTCGCATTTTAAAGAAGATGGTTACAATGAGCTGCGAGGCCCTTTTACAATAAATGGGGTGCCAAACTCTATACATCCAAAACCTAACCCCTAGGAGATGAAGCGCCAAAAGTCATGTAGGGCCCCATTTTGGGTAGTTGGTGCATCAACTTCACGAGTCGTAACTTTGCATACGATCTACCAGTTATTCCATTCCGCCATCCATTCCATCCGTCCATCCGGCCATCCACCCTCCTTTTCCATTCCATGTCCATTCATCCGTCCATTCCAGATCTGTCCATCCATTCATTCCATCCACTATCCATCCATCCATTCCATCCATTCCATCCATCCATTTCCTCCTCCATCCATTCCTCCTTCCTCCATTCCTCCTGTCCATTCCATCCATCCGTCCGGGCTCCATCCATCCATCCTCCATCCTTTCCTTTCCTCCATTCCATGCCTTCATCTCTCCTCCATTCCTCCATTTCCTTCATT
The DNA here is from genome assembly GCA_010110895.2 of Picea sitchensis. Lineage (NCBI taxonomy): Eukaryota > Viridiplantae > Streptophyta > Pinopsida > Pinales > Pinaceae > Picea > Picea sitchensis. The sequence continues at coordinate 10,181 of SNQJ01S0139137.1, read as the reverse complement.
CCATCCATACATCCTCCATCCTTCCATCCATCCGTCCATCCATCCGTCCGTCCATCCTTTCAGTCCGTCCTTCCTCCATTCCATTTCCATCCTCCTTCCTCCATCCGTCCTCCTTCCATTCCTCCGTCCATCCTTCCATCCTTCATCCATCCATCCTTCCTCTTTGTCCATCCATCCTTCCTTCCATCCATCCTTCCTCCATCCTCCGTCCGTCCTTTCCATTCCTTTCCTTTCCATTCCTTCCTCGCTGTCCATCCATGTCCATCCGTCCATTCATCCATTTCCATCCATCCCTTCATCCTTCCGTCCTCTTTCCGTCCTTTCCTTGCTCTTTCCGGTGTCCATCCATCCATCCATCCATCCTTCAAGATCTTCCTTCCTTCATTCTTTCAAATCCTGCTTCCTCCATTTCCTCATCCATCCATATAGTCGTCAATCATAAACAGCCTCTATCTGGAGTGTAAAGTTTGAACACTTTCAAGATAAGCTTGGTATAGTCGAGGAAAGGACCCTCCACGAAAGGGGAGTATATTTATTCCTTTCTTATGACCTCGTTGTTAGACGTGAAACAAGATGAGTCATGCTTGACCTGGCTATTAGGCGTAAGCTAAGCTGTTGTGTGATCCTTGCTTGACCTCGCTGTTAGACATAAAACAAGATAAGTCATGCCGACCTCAGCGGTGAGCGTAAAGCATGGCGTCGTGTGATCCTTTCTTATGACCTGGGTTGTTAAACATAAAGAAAGATGAGTCATGCCTCTAACCACGTTGTTAGACGTAAAGCAGCCGTGTGATCCTTGCTTACGACCTCATTTAGGCGTAAATCAAGATGGAGTCATGCTTTTGACCTGCGTTGTTAGGGGCGTAAAGCATGACAGGTAATGATCCTTGCTCACGACCTCGCATTGGGCGTAAAAACAAGATGAGTCATTCTTTTGACCTAGTTGTTATACATAAAACAAGATGATTCCTCACTTCTAACAACTAGGTCAGAAAAAAAGGAACACATCAACATCTCACTTCTGACCTCGTTGTTAGGCGTAAAACAAGATATTTGATGTGTTCCTTTCTTCGACCTCATTGTTGGGCGATAAAGCAAGATGAGTCATGCCGACCTAGTTGTTGTTAGGCGGTAAAAATCATGGCGTTGTGATTCCTCGCTTACGACCTAGTTGTTAGGCGGTAAAGCCCGAGATGATGATGTTCCTTGCTTTGACCTAATTGTTAGGCGTAAAGCAAGATGGCGTGGCGAGGCTACCGGCTTAACGTGACATTGAGATAGTGTAGTATTTTGATGTGACAACCTAGTGTTGTGATGGGGTATCATTTTCGCGATACATATTTGATCGCGGATGTTAGCATTCTTTTCGAGGAATGATGATGTTGTTGACTTCCGATTATTTCGTAAATGTAGCACAGCCAATGTTTCAAGATGAAGTATTGAGGATCGTCCTCCGGATGCCAGCGATGATGAAGACCTCTGGCACGATGTTGATGAAGAATACCCTTCTTGTTGGGGGTGTTGAAATAATGTAGCTGCGAAGAGAATTATTATTATTATTGTTATTTTATTGTGGATTAATCCCCATTTATTGGATTAATCATAGCCGATATTAATATAGGACCAAATCCCCTTTTGTGGATTGGTCATGAGACAATTATAAAGGGAAGAATAAAAATTCGTGACTAGCAGTTATTATTGAACCGAAATTAATTAAAGGTGGGTTTACCCTTGAGTGAAAATTGACCTGCCCGGTTAAGCCCTCACCGCGATTACCCGATCTTAATAAATAGAGGCTAAGCGCCTCGCTTCAAACCTAGCTCACTTGCTCATTCTCTTATGAGGCAAAATTTTGCGCAATTACAGGTTGGAGAGGGAGAAGAGTGGCATCTCTTCTAAGGGAGGAATATCTGTATTGGTTTGAGTTATCTCTTGAACATTGTTTAAATATTTATGATTGGTTTGAGTTATCTCTTGAACATTGTTTAAGCTATTTATGAAAAGGAAGTTTTGCTGGGTTTTCTTCCCGTAGAGGGTTTCCCAGGATAAATGTTGTGTCTCTTGTGAATGTGTATTTCTCAGTGATATTGTTCTTATTGTGCTCTTATCTATTGAAATGCAAAGAACTATAATAATGGCATAAATATTAACAATTTGTGCTCAAAATAAATGGAATAGAATCCCCTACATCCATGGACCAAGTTTCAGCTCAGTCGGACAACTTTAGCCATGGGTTTGTCCACCCGAAGTGTCAGTCAGTCTAAAACAACAATTTTAATTGCTAAAGTCCAAACATGGCAAAAATGTAAAATTGTAATAATGAGTTTAAAGGATGAAAAAGGTGAAATAATGGTTAGAGAGAGACTCCCTATGCATAACATGACCCTCCTAACCTTTTTCCAACCTTTTCTAACCCCTTACCCCCTCTCCACACTCAAAAGTTATGCCCCCCTAGGGGGATTGACGTTTTTCCTTAGAAATTAATGTTGTGACTTGAGTGAGCCCCCCTCTCTCATGATTTCCCTTCCTTTAACCCTCACATCACTTTCCAAGGTGATTCCATACCTTTTCCCTCATCCCAACACTCCCTTTCTTGCCTCATCCCAAGAAAGTTGCACCCTCCAAGAGGAGTTACGCCCCCCTCCACTTGGAAAAATCTAGGAATAATTTTTAAAAATTATTTTAGTTCCTTCCACTCCCCTAGCACGAATCCCATAGCCTCCCACTTTATTTTGTGTAAACCCAACACCTCACACACTTTTCTAAACCCTAGATCTAGGATTCAAACCCTAGATGGTGCGCCCTAGCCTAGGGATCTACTCTATTGCTTGGTGGTGGACATTTGGCATTGATCCAAGAGAGGTAGGCTTGCCTCTCCAAGTATAAATATATCCCTCTCCTCACTTCTTCCTCACCATATATTGATCTATTGTTATGCTACTTGATTTTCCACTCTCTCTCTCTATTGTTCCATCATTTCCATTCTATGCTCTTAGGGTTTTGGAGTATTTTCTCTCCA
>SNQJ01S0139136.1:0-13518 GCA_010110895.2 Picea sitchensis | reverse complement strand
CTATGAATTCCAAAAAAATATTAATAAGCTTTTAAAAAATGAGAGTAGAGAATTGAAAAAGTCAACAAAATATTGCATATTAAGGAAAAAATTCCAAAAACCATAATAATTAACACAATTACAAAAAAATATTAATAAGCTTTTAAAAAATAAAAGTAGAGAATTGAAAAAGTCAACAAGATATTGCATATTGAGGAAAGAATTCCAAAAACCATAATAATTAACACAATTACAATGAGTTGGAGGCTCTCCTTTCCCTAATTTCATTTTTGTTTTCAAAATGAATTCCAAAAAATTATTAATTATCTTAAAAAAATGAAAGTAGAGAATTGAAAAAGTCAATAAGATATTGCATATTGATGATAAAATTGTACTTCTCATTATTTAATGGTTTTCTTAAAAAAAATAAATTTAAATAATGATTCTTATGAATATTCATATATTTTGTATAGCATATAAATTTATACAACTTGTTGTTGGCACACCCTTGTAGAATATATAGTTTAATATTCATGTTTTTTCCCAAAAAACGATTTCTCAATTTTCATTTTTTCTAAAAATGATTGACACAAATTTTACAAAATATTTTTTTTTACCTCATAAATAATCCATTTTTTATAAAAACTATATAAAATTCTTAGAAATTTGAATATTTTTACAAAAATATCGGCAAACATTTTATAGTTTCCATATTAAGGACTACTAAGATTCACCAAGGTTTATACAATTTGAGATAAATTTCCATCCTTAAAATCATCTGTGTTCTATATTAAAGGATTAAGAATACAATTTCATGTATTAGGGGTCATATAGATTATCTACTTGCTTATAAGTTATCTACAAAGTCAAGAAACATGGTACAATCCTTAAAGATGGTGCTTTGACCTATCAAATGATTGGGGAAATTTTCCAGGATTAGAGACATATTTGGCACACTTTAAGGCTCTGACATATATCTTGTTATTCATGGTTTTAAAAGAGTTAATGTAGATGAGATGTATTCAAAAATTTCCAATGATTGAGATTAAAAATTATTCCATGGGGAGGCCTTGAAAACACTCTAAGTCTACACAATCAAGGCCCAAATAATGCTAAATTGAAAGTGTGATCCAATGGTCTTCCCCAACACATCCAATGCTTTAGATCAAGATCATAAATGGTTCTCCTATCATATTGTAATTTACCTATATTCTATGGTTCCAGGGGCAAAGATCTCATGTAATGGAAACTTGTTTTAAGTTTGATGTAGTTTATTGCATTGTTAATCCGTGACAAATGAGATCATTTCCCATCACATATCAATGTGATAGTTAAATGGTTCGAATCACTTGTTTTGAATATAACTGTTCACAACAAGGGATGGAGGATACATTTGTTCATAGATATGAATACTACTATGAAAAAGGATTCATGATGAGAAAATATTGAAAATTGAACTAGAAGAAAGGATGCCATTTTGCAAAGAGATTAATACATATTTGTTAAAGAGGTGCACTGATGTTTCTGTGAATGATAGAGTAATTGACAACATGTTTCTTCTCAACTTAGGTGTTGAGCATATACTACTTTTCTCAGAGGCAGGTCACCATGCCATTTCTTTGAATCATGGCATTGTTAAACTTGTGTTTTTGTAGAGATTGAGAAAATAATTGAATGCGTTTTTTGATTTGCTAATAATTCGAGGGGATTTCAAATGGCAGAAATTTAACCATTGCAAGGACATGAACCTCAAGTTTCCAGAACTTCCTTGAGCTAGGGTGATTCTAGTTCAAAGAGGAAACACTACAATGCAGTACCTAATTTCCAAGATCATACAACAAGAGGACTATAAAGATAGACAATCACATCCACATTCAATCCAAGAAAATGGACCTCAAGTTTGCATGAACTTCCCTAAGTTAGGGTTATTCTCTCTTGAGGAGGAAACACTACTATGTGGTATAGATTTTCCAAAACCCTATGAAAAAGTAGTAGAACAATAAATAAGGTCCACATTGGCATTATAGATCTAGAAATTGAATGAGGGGCACTTACCCTCATGTAGAATAGTGGAAATATATCATTTAGAGGGAGGGAAATTTGTGGCCTTAATAAGGATGCTAGAAAAATAAAGAAGGGTGGCTACAATCACCTAAACAAGGATAGATGCATCAAGATAGGTACCCATCTAGTCATAGAATAAATCAATCATGCAATTTAAACAAACTATCTAAACCAAAGTTGATTGGAAATGGACCGTTACATAATTTATCATCTATTTTGGTACATTCGAGATGGAAAAATCGAAGATAATGACTTATAGGGCCCATTTTAGGGCAAGTTTCATTTCGGTGATTTAGAGATAGAAACTTCTAGAGCCTATTTGAGGCATCAAACAATGTTTTTTAGGTGTCAAAACTTTGTGAATGGAGTTCACAAGCTCCCAACACTATTATACACATCTGATATCCTTTCAACAATGTGAATATCACCTCAATTGGAGTTTGTATGAGGAAATTATGCCTCCCACATGTTAACCTATCATGTTGACCACCATGATATCGATCAGTGGATGCAATGTCAACTTCCATTACTCCCACATGTGGATCTAGTCATGTGTGGACTTTCAAGAATATTCTAGAAGCTTCAAAACCATAACCCTAATCAAGAGTCAAGGCATGCAAAAACCCTGACCCCATACAACTATCAAGGCATGTTAAATACTAGGCCACTAGGAAAGGAAGGGGTTCCATTTTTATTGTATTGTTGTTGTTTCAAAGTAAAGCATATCATTGAGGGTGATAAATCGAAGTGGAATAGAGGAATTAGAGGATCCTATAGCAAACATATAGGCTACAATGTCCATGTCATCTCCATAATCACCACACTTTCTTTGTATTTTCATTTCATTGTAATTGAGAAGAAAAGAGTAAGGCATAGGCCTCACCTTTGAGATTGATTTTTTTCCATATTGGGTTTTCCCATGGTACACAATATGGTCATTACATGGATGGTTTGTTATTTACTTAGCTTCTCTCATTCCAGTTTTAGTTTATTTTAGTATTTTGTATGCTAAGCTAGTAATATTAAATTTGACATCTATAGTAAAAAACTGCATAATAAGATATTCCAAAATACTGTAAGATTTGTTGTGACAAAATGTTCCATTGGAATATCCACAATAGTTTATAAATAAACAAAAGGAAGAGTTCCCACTTTGACTTTTCAACTTCTTCTCTTCCAAGGTATATGAAAATTTAAATGGTGTGATAGTTTTGAATTCGTAAGGATTCCTAATGATTATGTAAGGAAATTTTTTTATAACTACTTAGAAACACCATTTCCTTAGACAAGTTTATGGAGTACATGACACCCATTGTTGATTCAATTTTAGGGAAAGGGGGATGTTTTCTCTCCCTTACTTACATGTAGGATTGATATGAGTCATTTTCTTGCATTTTATTATGACAATGGTGCTCATGGTATCCATTTTATCTTGACCCTTTGACTAATGCTTATCTTAGGTGGGAAATTGAATTGGCTTTGTTCTAAATTGAATGTTCTTTCCATACACTCAAGCAGCCAATAAGTTGGAAAATATTAGTGTAGATATTTATAGCAAAGACAAAGTTATAATCGGTTTTGGAATTTTGATGAAATTGGATCAACAATCCCTATATTCAATATTTTGATCCCATTTCTCTAATCATGGATTTATTCTTTGATTGAATCCCTAATCATAGAAGATACCCATCATGGACTTAAGAATCTTTCCCAAAATTTTTATTTTCGTCATATTTGGTGGTATAACATTATCTTTCCTCAGCCATAGTGGCTTAACCTACCCGTGCTTACTACAACCAAACAACACCTTTTCACTTAAACTCTTCCCATAACTTTGCCTTAAGTTATAGTATGTTAGATGCACCATTAATTCCAACAAAACCAAGTTCACCCAATAATAAGTAAATGTCCAACCATATCCTTTAAACATACCAACAATACTTGGCCAAAATTTCAATACTTATCCAACACAAAGAAAAACAAGGAACATAATATTAATATAAGTAAAGAAACCACAATATACAAGTATATGCATCACCCAAGACAAATGGATTAAGTTTATTTATATGCATAATGTTACAATGTACAATAGAGGAGCATAGCCAAGTGCTTGCGGCTCATTTACATACTACAATTACACAAGGCACAACTACCTACATGAATCGTCAATCCAACCCCTAAAGCAACGACAAGCCTGCATCCTACATGTCCTTTATTCTTCTTCTTATCACTCATCCAGTGCAATTCACCCTAATATGTCAAAGTTGAACTTAACACAAACCATATAGTTCTTTTACACTAGATTGGATGACCCATGCTTCTTCTTCTTCTATGCCTTAGCACTTTTGAGGCATCCTCCTTTTGTATGATATTTTCCTTGCACTTGAAATCCCCTTCACTCCAAGGTATATGCAAGTGTCATCCATAAACTTTGCTTCCTTTGATGCCTTCTTCGCTAACCATATACATCTAACAAGTGTGCCTAACTATGCCAAGTGCACCCAAATGTTCCCATGTTCATAAAATGCACCCAATTTAACTCCAATGACTAAGGGACGTTTATCCCCTTAGGTCCACACATTCAGTTCATGCACCCAAGGCATCCAAACTCATATAAATGCAACATGGAATGGTTCACCACTCCATCCATTGATTGGGTATGCAACATCTATCATTGCAACCTTCTGTGGCAACCCTCCATGCCCACTAGGAAATGTGCCTACTACCATTAGTATGTGGAGGCCTTACATCCTCCCCAAATGAACTTGTTGTCATCTCAACAACATCTAACCAACACTTGTCTAAGTTCCACGAGATTCTCTTTCTCAAATTATTGGATCTTGTCTTCATATTGCCATAGAACCTCTTTCCTTTCCCAACTATTCTCATCTTTAGGTTTGTATTTCCAACTAACAAAGAATTCATGCCTTTTATTCCTACCAAAGTGCAAAATTATATGTGCAAGCAACCTTTCCACTTCCATCTCTATCTTGTTTGCAATCAACATGGGGGCTCTAGATGGTGCAACTCTAATAGGATTTCCTTCATCAATCCTACAAGGCTTCAAATAAATAATGTGGAAAACCAAATGGTGAGCTCTCACGTGGTTTGGTAAATCTAACCTTTAATTGGAATTGGCAATCTTCTCAAGTACCTTGAATGGTCCTTCAAAGTGCTACAACAAAGCACCAGACAAGCCACTTGGTGGCTTGAATTTCTCTCTACCCAACTTAGGTAATACCAAGTCACGAACTTGAAACTCTACCTCTCTCCTATCATGATCTTCCCAATGCTTCATCCTTTCCACTGCATTCATCAAGAGAACATGATCCATATCCAATATGTATTTCCATCCCTTCATGAACCCCAATTCTAATGGGTTGTGCCCATAGTATCCTTGCAAAAATATGTGGGGTGTCAACAATTGTTTTCCATTCGCCAACACAAAAAAACTATATCTCATTGCAGAATTATTTTGCATCTTGTAACTAAATTGGGCTACATCCAACAACTCTATCCAATTCGATTGGTTTGCATGAACATAATTCCTTAGGTAATCCTCCAAAATTCCATTTATATGTTTTGTTTTCCCATTAGTATGTAGATGAAAACTTGAACTCATCAACAACTTTGTCCAAAACCACCCTGTGAGCCTTGTGTCTCTATATGACATGAAGCTCAATGGGAGAACCTAATACTTCACAATATTCTTAAAGAACAACTTTGCAACTTATTTTTCTACACAAGTCACCTTTATTGGCATGAATATTACATGCTTGGAAAATTGGTCAACAACTACCAAAATCCCATTATACCCTTGTGAATCTAGAAGCTGAGTGATGAATTCTATAGAGACACTTTCCTAAGGTATCTCTAGAATTGGAAAAGGCTATAGTGGACCATCCTAATTTATGGTGTCTACCTTGTCGTGTTGGCACATAACACAAGTTTGGACATATTCTTCCACATCTCGCCTCATATGTTCCCAATAGTAACCTCATTCCAACAACACCATTGTCCCTTGTTATCTCGTGTGGCCTACACAAAGTGAATCATGTCACTCCATCAAGAGTTCCTTCTGAATGTTAGATGACTTAGGCACATAGATGCAACAACCAAAGTATAAAAATCCATTTTCCATCCAAAACATATTTTTTTTCCTCCTTCACCTGTTTCATGATGTTCAAAGTTGTGGGATCCATGTGAAATCCCTCTTTGATATTTTTTTTACAAGCCTATGAAAACCTATGCCTAATTTTCCATGGGCAATGGCAACTCATACTCCTTCAAGACTTTAAGTTATGCCTTCCTACTCAAGGTGTCTTCTACTTCGTTCAAATTTCCTTATTGGTACTTGATGGTCATGTCAAAGTTTTCCAATAAGTTTTTCCATCGTGCTTTCTTAGGTGATAACGTTGGTTGGGTGGTAAAGTAACTTGCCACATTTTCCATCTTCACAATGACTAGTTTTCCTAACAAGTAGTCCTTCCATACTTGTAGGTAATGTACAACCACGTTCATTTATTTCTCATGGATAGGGTACCAACTCCATTCATGATCTTGTAGATTTTTTTCTCATAGGGCACTAAATGCCCTTCCTATGATGAAAATCCTCTAGTGGAAAAATATAAAGCATCTATATACACTTCAAATGACTTCTCAAAGTCTATCAAATTCAACATAGGTGAACACACAATTTTATGCTTCATGTTGCAGAATGACTCTTAGCACTTCTCTATCAAATTCCATGGTATTTTCTTCAAAAAATCATTAAGTGGTGTCAAATTATATGGGATGAGTGATCCCAGGAATCCTTCGATTCTCTTAAGAAATCCTTGGTATCGATGCCTTTGCTGAAGCCTTAAGAATACAACAGAGATTACTTGCTTTATATCACCGTGTCGGAAGGGACGGTTGGTATGGTTCTAGTTCAAGAGGACGATGAGCTCCATGAGCACATTGTCTACTATCGTAGTCGAAACTTAGTCGTTCCTGAACTTAAGTACTCTCACGTCGAGAAGCTAGCCTTGGTCGTTATACATGCAGTTAAGAGATTATGACATTATTTATTGCTTTGAAAAAATACCATAGTTGTAGATATCAATCCATTTCAATACGTCCTTACTAGGAATATCATAGGGGGAAAATAAAATAAATGGATTGTTATTTTGCAAGAGTTTGACCTCGATTTTAGTTCGACGAAGTCTAAGAAATCGCTAGTTTTTTCCAAGTTAATATTAAACTTTCCTCAACTAGATGAGGACATTATTCATAATGATTCGTTCACAAATGAACATATCTTTCTTATCTCGTCTTTGAACCCCTAGTATAGAGACATTCTATTTTATCTTCAAACCTTGAAGTTATCCCAACATATGTCAAGAGACGATCGACGACGTGTATGTCATCAAGGTAAAAACTACCATATCGTTGGCGACACTTTGTATCGTCGAGGAGAGGATAATATCTTGCGTCGTTGCTTGAATCACGAGTAGGATGAGTTGGTTCTCAATGATTATCACAGTGGGGCTTGTGGTGGTCATCTATCTAGGATTGCGACAACCCAAAAAATACTATGAACTAGTTACCCTTTACAACTAGGATTGCGTCAAATTTTAAATATTTTTTTACAACGGTCAATAAATGGCACCCTTTCCAGGTGTTCGTTCGGAAAATGTGCTTGCATACAACTCCTCTCCACCCAGTCATCATCGTTGATCCCTTCACCAAGTGGGGGGTTGATTTTATGGAATGTAACCTAGCTTTGGCTGGGGGGCATCAACATATTATTGTGGTTGTGGATTACTTCACTAAATGGGAAAATTCCATGCCTACCATTAAATTCAATGGTAAGATGACACCGTTCTTCGTATTCAACCAAATTATAGCCCGTTTCAGAATCCCAAAGGAGATTGTCAATGATCATGGTGGTCACTTTTAGAATGAAATGATGAAGGAGTTAGCATCAGAACCGGGGTTTAAGCATGGTCATTCTTCCCCTTACCATCCCCAGGAAAATGGACAAGTAGAGGTTGTGACAAAATCTCTCACAACCATCTTGCAAAAAAATGCCAGTCAGAGTAAGTCTGACTAACATCTAATGCTTCTCCCTGTTCTTTGGGCATATCGAACCTTGGTTAATACTTCCATTGATTTTTCTCCTTTTTAGTTAGTACACAGTGTGGAGTCAATCCTTTCGATTGAATGCAAAATACCTTCCCTTAAACTGGCAATTGAGCTCCTACCTGACACACCCAATATTGAAGAACACCTCATACACCTAGAGCACCTAGATGAGTAGCATCGAGATGCCTTTACGACTATCGAAGTGAATAAACGACGTGTTAAGGTCCAATATGCTAGTTTTGTTTGTCCTTGATAGTACGATGAGGGTGACTTGGTTCTCCTATATGACCAAGCCAAAACACCATTGGGAGAAGGCAAGTTCAACCCCATGTGGCACGGTCCTTATATCGTGTGACATGTTTTAGAAAAAGGATCCTATGAATTGGAGGATTATGAAGGGAATATGTTGGATGAGCCCATAAATGGGCTCTACTTGAAAATATATTATGCTTGAGCCCTCAATCTTGGGCATGACTCTTTGTATACTAGTGTATCTTAGTGTGTATATATATTTTCCTTTTTGTCATCGACTTTATTATTAGGTTTTCCCTTGGTTGGAAAATGTCAACGAAGTCTTCGGTTTACTTAGGATTCACAAATGGTTCTAGTCGTCATACATGGAACATGGTTTCTACTGTGTGGGTCATTTACTCACCCAAGGGCCAACCAATGTCTTCAGGTAGAATTTTTCTAGAGCCATTAACGAATAATGTGGTTGAGTATAGCACCATTATAGAGCTTTTGAGCGATGTCATTTCTCATGGTGTTCAGTCTTTAGAGGTTTGCCTGGACTCCTAGTTATTCATATGCCAGTTAAACGACAATTACTGTGTGCGAAACTCTACTCTACTCCAACGATTTCTATGAGTACGACTTTTGGAACAAAACTTTGATTTTATTACTTATAATCACATACTTAAAAGTTCTAATTATGTATCCAATACATATGCTAATTATGTTTTAGATTGGCATTTTTCACATAAGTAAAGTAAATAAAACACATTAATCAATGTACATATTGTAACATATATATGTAAAGCTGAGGACCATTGTTTTTATATTTCATCTTTTAAAAAATATGGTGTCATATTACAAAATGGGGCCCACACCCTCAAAAAAAAAATATGGTTGGTATATATATGACCACGAAATCTACGCCTGTGGCACCAGATGCGTATCATGATAGCACAATATGGCATTTGCAAGATGCCAGAAGAGTCACACCCACGCACGGGGCACACCCACCACTTTCCATTGCATAGCCTCTAGAAGATCCTCCACCTGAACCATAGGAATCTTGTGCCTCAAATGAGAAAGGTCCCCTTGCACATTTTTTAACCCTCTATCCGCATCTCCTCCCACATTCTCATCTCTTCGGTTCCTCCACCGATGTCATGGGAATCCATCTGGTCGTCACGAACCTACATATTCATGACAATCCAATTGTTAATACTTGATACCATACAAGAATATTTGCATTTGTTTATTCCTTTTGAAAAACACAAAAAAATGAAATATACAAAAAAAATTCATACCTATATCACCGTAGGAGGAGCCTGGTGGCAAAGGAATATCTGGATCCCCTCTTTAGTCAATCCCAACATGGGGGTAGTCGTCAATTTCTATCACATGTTGACGCCACCAGAAAAATAACTCATCGTTGTAGAGGGTTGGCACCCTACCACCTCCTAACCGCATCATCACGTCAGTCCACCGTGACATGGAAAGATTGCGTGGTCCACATGGAATAATCTCTACTCTAGGGATCAAGCATCGATACTACTCAAAGAAAAAACTACACAAGATGGATGCAAACCCAAAGTTTCTATTTCTCCCTTGTTTGTAGTCTGTCATTTGGATCTTCATGTTAGCCAGCAGTGAGGTACATCAATCATAAACCATGGGTCATAAACACTCCACTGTGTCAAACATGAGTACAAGGATCATTAATGATGCAGACGCACTCTCGACCCTCGGGTCGACGTCCGCTCACAGGATCGTTCTTTATCTCCTTTGAGCCGGATCGACTCTTTCGATTTTCTGCTGAAATCTCCAATAAATTCGATCCACAGGTCCTTCAGAGGCTCCCCTGTGCAAACAACACTAGGTGCGAGATTCATCGTCTTCGAGGAACCACAATGCTATGACCAAGGGCCTAACCCAAGGTCTATTGTCAAAATCTCGCGATCTCGCGAGTTCATGAGTCGAAGCTCCCGACTCTTCCTACCCAATCTCACGATACCCGAACTCGCAAAATTGGTATAACTCCTTTGTCAATTCCCTCCGTGCGTGACCATTGACTAGGCTTAATGCTAGCACCTCTCGCTACTCATCGCTTTGCGAGTTTCAAAATCGAACCTTGGCACCTTCCCTTCACGAACCTTCGAGAAGCGATATTAAATTTCCCTCTCGCATTCTCGCTACTCGCAATTTCGTAAGTCGAAGGGTTGAGCTCTCATGCCCTTACTCTGCAAATCCCGGAGACGCGAGAAATCAATGGAGCATTGACTCCCTTCATTGGCTGACACGTGTCCACCTGTCAATCACCAGACTCCACCTTGTGGTTCTGCCACGTGTCCACACTCGAGCCTCGGCTCTTGGCACTTCGCGACTTCTGTAGTCGAGACGAGGTCCTCTCAACCTCCGAACCTCCGAAACGTGATACGTGATGGGGTTCCTGATCCAATGGTATTCCCGTTCTCTAGATCCAATGGCTATCTCCGTTCCTTGTGACTTAACCACTCGCGACTTGGAGCACCCAATCCTTGGGCTCTCACCTTGCGAACCTCCGAGTTCATGAAGCCTGCACTTAGACTTCTTCGACACTTCACCTACCCCGCGATTTCTACCACCTGTCCTCCTTAGATGGATGGTCCTGATCCTCTCGCTCTGTCGGGACTTCACACTTCGCGATTTTGCGAATCTTGATGCAAGGTTCTCGGTCCTTCAACTTGCAAACCCCCAAAGTGAGAATTCACAAGTGATCCAATGGCCCTTTTCGACTTGGATCCTACGGTCTGTTTTCTCTTGAGCTTGCACTTTAGAATACTTGCTGTAACTCTCCTTGCTCCTCTATAGGATCTGATGGCTCTCGGGACTTCGCGAATTCTCCACGGAGAATTCCGATCGTCCAATTCCTCTTTGACAACTCCTACGAAAGGAACAAGGTATTCCTTCATGGAACTTGTCCACCCGAAAAACAACTCTGATATTCCTCCTTCCAACACTTCAAGGCACTAGCCCTCTTGAGTCTTTCTTCGATAACTTCGAAGACTCTATCCCTTCTGAACTTGCTTGAAAATCCTCAAGTACTATGGGGATAACTCCTGCGTGCACTCCTTGCAGCACTTCTTCAATTACACTTTAATATTTGAACCTCTTCGACTCTCTGCACTCCTTGCAATAGCAGTCTTTCAACAATTTCCTCAGATTGTAAGCTCTGAGACTCTACTCGGCCTGCGCACACCTTTCATGGCTCCTGTGCTTAACTTGCACTTTCGCGAGAATGAGAACAATGTTATCCCTCCTAAGCTTTCAGATATAAAAACTCTGAACCCGTCAACACACTCCTTGCGGATGCTCCACTGCACTCCTTGCAGAAACTCTTGCTTAGATAGAGAAACAATTGAAACTCATTTCTTACTCTCTCTCTCAGATTTCAAACATTTAACAAGAAATCATTTATACATAGCGTAACATCAAATGCATAACAGAAAGAGTAAAAGAGCTATAAGCATAGAATTTAACAGGCATACTTAGAGAATATCACAACACCATAAGTCTGAATCAAAGCTTCATGTATTAATTCAGGATTTCTGTACATTGATTCTTCTACATAGCTCTCTGCTTCTTCCTCTCTATGCTCTATGCTCAATTGACAATGTTCATTGTTGCAAATGATACAAGACAAGGGTGTCTATAGTCGGTTTTCCCTCCGATCCTAAAACTGTCTAATCCAGAATTCAAAGCTACCTACTTACATTTATTATACATAAATGCCTCTACCTACTTCAGACGAGAGCAGATCGATCAAGGTCTGATTACAATCTGAAAGTACGCCCTTTCTTAACTACTGTCTTTAAGTTTTGGTTCATCCTACTTCAAAACAATTTAAACACTTTTGAACATGTGCCAAAATGCGTTGGCGCTACTCGCGCTCGCTTGCTGTTGACAATGCTCCTGCATCATACCCCCTCGATTGAAAATTTTCATGGGCTCTTGTCCATGAGCTCTCGCATAGTCTGTCCATGCTTCTGGATTTTGGCTTCATTTTCCCAGCAGGCGTCTTCAACTGGATGTCCCTTCCACTTGACCAAGTATTCAAAATATTCCTTTCGTCTGGTCCTCTTACTAACTCTTTTCTCCAGTATGCTTTCCATTTGTGGTTTCTTTGCAACTGGCATTTGTTTGGCCCATTGAACCTCTGGTTGTTCACTGTCTGCTTCTGCCTCTTTAGCTTTGTAAGGGTACAAATTTGAGACATTGAATATCAGAGAAATTCTGATCCCCTCAGGTAATTCGATCTCATATGCATTCGTCCCAAATTTCTTTATGATCTTGCATGACCCAATTTTCTTCATTTTCAATTTATTATATGTCCCCCTTGGGAACCTTTCCTTTCTCAAGTGTGCAAGGATCAAATCACCAACTTTGAACTGAAGTTCTCTTCTGTGTTGGTCTGCTCTTCGCTTATACTCTTGGCTCGAGTTTTGCAATTGCTCCTTAACTTGGTTGTGAAGCTCCTTCATCGCTTCTATGAAATCCTCTGAACTAGCACTCCTAGTTGCGTTCTGTTATGAATCCCTCAATTCAGAAAATCCTCTTGGCTGCATGCCATAAAAAATTTGAAATGGACTCTTCCCCGTGCTTCTGTTGATTGAATCATTATATGCAAATTCCCCCTGTGGTAGAATATTGTCCCACTGACTATGATGCTCTGTCACCAAACTTCTCAGTAAGTCTCCCAAACTTCTGTTCACAACTTTTGCCTGTCCATCCGTTTGAGGATGATAAGTGTTGGTCACTATAATTGCTTAATTAATTTTAAACAACCAAGTGAAACATAAATTATCAACCCAGGGAAGTCTTTTATTTCAAAGATAACCATGCACAATATATGCTCAATTCCAAAAGCAGCTTAGTGTTGTAGTAATGAAACTCATACTAATTATACTTCCTGAAGCTCTGAACTAAATCACAGGAAAGCAACTTCCCTATTGCAATTCTTTAAAGATCAATTTAAGAATCCTGGATTACATTAAAATAATACTTGCAATGGAAAAGAACAACAATTCTGCAATCAGAGAACATGACCCTTACTCTCAAACAGAGACTTCAGCACTAGCACTC
>SNQJ01S0139135.1:9742-25255 GCA_010110895.2 Picea sitchensis | reverse complement strand
TCGATATGCTGTTAAAATTGAGCAGAAATTTAAGCACCAGAACAAACGGGAGTTCGGGTCTGTGAATCCATAACAACCAAAGTATGACAAAGACATCCCTAACAAACAATCTCTCAAAAACTAGTCCAAGCCACAGGAAAAGAAGGGTCATGAGAAGACAAAGAAGGACACCAAAAAATGGTGCAATTTCCATAAAATCCCCTGGCACAACACCGATGAATATTGCTCAAAATAGTCATTGGTGGCTGAGATCAAAGACAAGGAGCCAAACCCTGATTCAGAATCTGATTATGAAAATACTGGTAAAAGACAGATCATTGATGCAGACCCCACTACTATTGTCGCGACCGCAACAATTCAACCAGAAGAATCAATAGATCCTGAAGAGGGGGAGTGCCTTTTTCTTTCACATATGTGGGTGAAGGGGAACCCACTTCATTTTATTGTTGATAGCGAAAGCCAGAAGAACCTCATCTCAACAGAGGTCGTCAAACAATTGGGATTGTTGAAAACACCACACCCGCAACCATATAACATCAGGTGGCTTCGCCAAGGGAGAGATCTTCATGTTAGCCAATAGTTTCGATTGTCAAACGACATCCAACCCTTCAAGGATGAGGTATTATGTGATGTTTCTCCACTGGATGTCTGTGATGTTCTCTTGGGCCAACCATATATGTGGAAATGCCATGTTGTCTATGAGTCTCGATCTCGTAGTGTCATTTTTACTTTGGGGGGTCATCTCTACAGAATACTAGAGGTAGTTCCGACTGCTATTTCACCTAAAAACTACCGCAAGGTAGTATCTCATACTGCAAAATTTAGTTTCTCCACAATATGTTCAGAAGGGGAATAGAAGGACACTGCAACCACTACAACCTCGCTCCCTACACCTTCTATCCAACAGAAGCAGGTCAAAAAGGTTTCAACAAATCACAAATATTCCTTCTTCACACCGTCACCTCATGTAGCTTGAATTTTTGAACAACCTCATCTTCAACAGGTTCATGACAGACTTCCACAAGTTAAGCAATGTGATGTCTCCAACAATACAAGCAGCTCACCAAGATGCAGATTCAGCAAACGCTTTTTCCTCTCCCTCGGGAACTCAATGCAATGGAGACCATTACTTCCTAATGAGGGAGGATTGATCTAGGTGGATTTCGGTGGCCACCCACATTTTCCAACTGGCTCAAAACAGGTTTTTGGCAATTTTGGCAATTTACTATTTTTAGCAGTTTTTAACTTTCGGGGCCATTTTGAGGGCCCAAATGAAGGGTTTTCGATATCAAGGTTCTCAATGACAATACAAGGAATAATTTATCCCCCAAAATGAATCTCCTCAATGATACCTTTCCAACGAGCTATCACACACCTAAAACGAAGATTGTATGAAAAAGTTACGACCCCGGGAAGTTGATGTACTCACTTACCCAAACGGGGCCCACATGACTTTTGGCGCTTCATCTCCTAGGGTTAGATTTTTGGATGTCTAGGGTTTTTTGCATTCCAGTTTATTATAAAAAGGCCTTCAAAGCCTCATTGTAATCATCTTCTTGTGAATGCGAGTAGCCGTCACATCTCTTCTCAGAGATAAGTTGCCACCATTCTATCGAGTCTTTCACTCTGTATTTTACAGTCTCTGTACATTTATTTCATTAATAGAAATCATGTATTACTATATATCTATGTTTATGAATGCATCTCTGATACATTTATGTTATATTATTGAATATCTGTAATATCTTTGTGCATTTCTTTATTATATCACCGCTCTCATTTCGTGTCGAAAATAATCCCAATCAATTACATGGGCTACATCATTGATCAGCATGGAGTACATGTGGATCCAGCCAAGATCCAAGTCATCCATGACTGGCCAGCCCCAACAACACTCACTGAGATTTAGAACTTCTTGGGACTTGCTAATTTCTACCACAGGTTCGTTTTGGGTTTCTCCCATATTGCATGGGCCATCAACCAAATAAACAGGGGTGGTGGTAAGGAAAAATTTGTGTGGGGTCGGTCCCAACAACAAGCGTTCGATGATTTGAAGAAGCGCTTGTGCTCAGCCCCAGTTCTTTCACTACCATACCTACAACATCCCTTTGAGATCAAGACATATGCTTCAGACTATGCTGTGGGTGTCGTTCTCACTAAGCACGGCCACCCCGTGGCCTATCATAGTGATACACTGTCAGATACTGTCCGTAAGTACCCTACTTATGAAAATGAAATGTACTCCATTGTGAAATCATGATGCCAGTGGAGACATTACATTCTTGGGAAGGAGATAGTCATCCACACTGAGCATAAGCCACTACAGTTCAACCACTAGAGACAGTCATCCACACAGGGAAAATTGCATAATGATCGCCATCAAAAGTGGTCCACATACTTGCATCAATTCCACCTCAACATCAAGTATAAAATAGGAAGAACCAATCACGTCCCTGATTGCCTCAATAGACCACCAGTTGCGGCACTCAACATGGTGCTAGACTCTTGTAGCCATGAGACATCTGGATGGCCCCAACATTATGAGACAGACCCTGACTTTGCCACCACCTACCAAATGTTGGGTGCAAATGCAGTTGTCGATAATTTCCACCTTCAAAATGGGTTGTTGTGTCGTTTGGGCCATATCTATGTTCCATCAAGTGAGAAAGCGAAGCTGATCTCGGAAGCCCACTACAGTCGGGTGGCAGGACACTTCAGCATCGAAAAGACAATGGTGATGCTACAAAAACATTTCTACTAGCTGAAACTTCGACAGGAGGTCGACAAGTATATCAGGTCCTGCACTGCCCGCACTATTTCCAAACCAACCACTAAGAAACAGGGCATGTACACCCCTCTTCCTACTTCTGATAGGCCACGAGAATCCATCTCAATGGACAACATGTCGGGCCTACCATACACTAAGCGGGGAAATGACTGTGTTTTTGTGGTTGTTGATCGCTTTTCTAAGATGACGATTCTGGTTGCTTGGAAGAAGAGCATCACAACAAAGGCCACTGCCAAGATATTCTTTGAATTTTGGAATCCCAAAAACCATTGTCTTAGATCAGGATAGTCAATTTCTCAACACATTCTGGTCGAGCCTCTGGTCACTACTAGACACCAAGATCACCAAATCCAAGACCTTCCACCCCCGGACCGATGGTCAAACTGAGGTTGTAAATCGAATGATTGTACATATCCTTCACATGTATAATTCAAATAAACCTCACACATGGGATGAGAGCCTTCCCTATGTCCAACATAACTACAACTGAGCCTTTCATAGCTCAACTGGCCACAACCCCTTTCAAGTGGGGTTGGGATTCCAAGCATTGGGTCTCGTAGATGTTGCACTTCCCCTTGATGTCACCTCGACTGACTCATCTCCTACTCCAACTGAAGATGACAAAGCCACCCAGTTCATTGAGTGGATCCAACACATCTGCCAATAGGTTCAGGATATTCTACAAAATTCCAATGACAAGTACAAACTGTGCCATGATCAACATCGGGTGCCGCATAATTTTCAGGTGGGCAAAAAATTTTGGCTGCACTTGCAGAAAGAATGCCTTAAAGGACCCCATCGGAAGCTTCTCCCACTCCATTATGGACCGTACACTATCACCAAGGCCGTGTGGGATAATTTTTTTGAGCTCAACATTCCTCCTTTCCTTGGCCTGCACCCAGTGTTCAACGTGGCTCTCCTTTGCCCTTATTTCCCACCATTATTGGACACCTCAGAAGTAGAAGAACAACTGATACCAACAGAGCTCAACCCTGGCTACATACAATAGGAATCCAATGATCAAATTGTGGATAGACAGATCAAGGGAACTCAACAACAAAAGATCCAACTTTTTCGAGCCGTCAAAGCAGAGCAGCTCCTGCACCAAGGAAAGTGGATCACCCGGGGCCAAATTCAACAGAAATTTCCCCATCTAATGGGGGACCTCAAAGAAATGGAGACCATTTCTTCCTAAGGAGGGAGGATTGATCTAGATGGATATCAGTGGCCACCCACCTTTTCCAACTGGCTCAAAATAGTTTTCTGACATTTTTGGCAATTTACTATTTTTAGTAGTTTTAACTTCCAGGGCCATTTTGAGGGCCTAAATGAAGGTTTTTCAATATCGAGCTCCTCAATTATATTCAAAGGCATGATTGAGCCCCCAAAATTAATCTCCTGAATGATACCTTAACAATGGGCTATCACACGCCTAAAATGGAGATCGCATGCAAAAGTTACGACCCTAGGAAGTTGATGTACTAACTTACCCAAACGGGGCCCACATGACTTTTGGCACTTCATCTCCTAGGGTTAGGTTTTTGGATGTCTAGGGTTTTTGGAATTATTGCTTATTCTAAAAAAGACTTCAGAGCCTCATTGTAACCTTCTTCTTTAGAATGCGCGCTACCATCACATCTCTTCTCAGAGATAAGCCGCCACCATTCCAGTAAGCTTGTTTCCGCTGCATTTTACAGTTTCAACTTATTTCGTTATTGAATAGAAAACCAGTTTTACTGTATCTCTATTATTTTGTGTTAAGAACCTATCAATAATCTATATCCATTTTTTTCTACTCATAAAATCTGGATCAGTGGTATCAAAACAGTCTTCTCCTTGTCGTCTTAATGCATGTCCCCAACAAGGTTGGAGTACAAAGAGTTGGGTCTCGAGCTTGTTTCTCTTGAGGAAAAAAACTCTCGCACACCCAAGCGACCTCCCATGGTAGGAGAAAAGAAAGATGACATGATAGGAGATCCTTTCAAACTGTTGATTGAGGAATCCCTCACGCAATAGAGGAATGAGATGATGGATAGTTTGGCACAAATCCTTCGGTGACTACCAACAAGCGACACATCTTCTTCGAACAGAGGCGTCGCCCCCTTCAAGGTACAAATAAACTTTGATATTCCTACATTTTAAGGTCATATAGACGTAGATGCTATAGACAAGTGGTTGAATCTACTAGAAGGGTATTTTTCTATTCATAATTTTTCGAATAGAGAAAAGATTACTTTTGCTCTCCTCAAAGCCGTTCCCCATGTCAAATATTGGTGGGAAACTTTTTGTGAACAAAAGGAAATAGAGGAAACCTCATTATTTTTAGTCATGGACACCTGGGAATCCTTCAGGGATGCTTTTAAGGAACAATACTACCCTGTCAGAAGTTATGATGACCTGTATACCAAATGGACCACACTACAACAAGAAAGAGACCAAGCAGTGCCAAATTTCACAAATATCTTTCATACCTTGCACACCAAGTTGAGTATCAAAGATTTAGAGGGACATATGGTGCTCAAGTATCATGGTGCTCTGCATAGATACATCTAGACCGAAATGGAATTTCTGGACATTTCATCCTTGGGCGCGGCCTACCGATATGCCATCAAAATCGAGCATAATCTCAAACAAAAGACGCGACAATTTGGGCCTGGGAACCCCTCACAACAAAAGGAAAGAAAGAGCGGCCCCAACCCACCAAACAAAGGACAGAGAAAAGATGGATAGTATTAGGAAAACTAGTACAAGCCACAAGTAAATAAGGGCACCAGAAATACAAAGAAAGATATCGGGAAGTAGTGAGACTTCCATAAGAGCCCTTGGCATAACACTGCTGACTATCGCTCAAAGCAATCGCTGGTTGCCGAAGTGAAAGCCTCTGAATCTAATGCAAATTTTGACTTCGAGATAGAACCAAAAAGGGGAAGAGGGATCATGAATGTGGAACCTAGTGCCATTATTGTTACCACCAAGCTCCAACCTGGTGAACCAGACGAGCCATAAGAAGGAGAGCGCCTCTTCCATTCAGAAATGTGGGTAAAAGGCACCCCTCTACACTTCATCATTGATAGTGGTAGTGAGAAGAACCTCATCTCAGCAGAGGTCGTCAAGCGGTTGGCTCTGCCAACAATGCGACACCCACAACCCTACACCATTGGATGTCTCTGCCAAGGAAGCAATCTTCGTGTTAGCCAACAGTGTCGACTGTTGTATGAAATCAAGCCCTTCAAAGACGAGGTATTGTGTGATGTTGCTCCTCTCGAAGTTTGTGATTTTATTTTGGGCCAACCTTATTTATGGAAACATCATGCTGTATATGAGTCTAGGCCTCATAGTGTTATTATTACTTTGAATAGGAAATTGTACAAGACACCCGAGGCAGTCCCACCTAGTGCTATTTTCTTGATCTCTGTTAAGAAATGCAGGAAGGTCATCTCTCAGATGGGGAAGTTTGTGTTCTTCATGATTCTCTCTCAGAATAAGCGAAAGATCGCAACCACATCCAGGTTCTTTGCAGCTGACCTCTCCACACAGTTGAAGCAAGTAGATAAGGTCATGGAAGAATACTCAGATATCTTCTCCTCACCTGCAGGGGTACCTCTACACTGCCAGGTCAAGCACCCCATCGATTTGACCCCCGGGGCACCGCTACCCAATGGGCCAGCCTATCGTCGCTCTTTTTTAGAGAATGAGAAGATCAAGTGACAGATCCAAGAACTGCTCCATAAGGGGCACATCTGCGCTAGTTCATCACCTTGCAGGTGCCCAATCATGTTGTTACAGAAGAAAGATGGAACCTAGCAAATCTGTATTGATTACCGGGCTCTGAATAAAATCACTATTAGAAATTGGTACCTGATTCCCCGAATCGATGACTTCCTTGATCAACTCACGAGGGACAAATACTTCAGTAAGATTGATCTGAAGTTTGGCTACCACCAGGTCCCTATAAAATAGATAGATGTATGGAAGACCACCTTCAAGTCAAAGGAAGGACTTTTTGAATGGTTGGTCATGCCCTTTGGTTTGACAAGTTCTCCAGCCACTTTCATGAGGATGATGGATGATATCCTGTGACCATTCACCAATACTTTTGTAGTGCTGTATCTTCATGACATTCTAATTTATAGCAAGACTTGGGCTGAACACTTGCAACATATTCAACAGGTTTTGCACACCTTGCGGCAACACAAATTATACGCCAACCTAGAAAAATGCTCCTTCGGCATGGACAGGGTCCATTACCTGGGCTACATAATTGATCAGCATGACGTACATGTGGATCTAGCCAAGATCCAAGTCATCCATGACTGTCCAGCCCAAAAACACTCACTGAGCTTTGGATCTTCTTGGGACTTGATAATTTATACCGTAGGTTCATGTTGGGTTTCTCCCATATTGCATGGGCCCTCAACCAAATAAACAGGGGTGGTGGTAAGGAAAAATTTGCGTGGGACCGGTCCTAACAACTAGTGTTCGATGATTTGAAGTAGCACTTGTGCTCAGCCCTAGTAATTTCACTACCAGACCTGCAACATCCAATTGAGATCGAGATAGATGCTTCAAACTATGTTGTGGGCACCATTCTTACTTAGCACGACCACCCCATGGACTATCATAGTTAGACACTGTCATATACTGTCTGTAAGTACTCTAATTATGACAAATAAATGTACTCCATTGTGAAATCATGCCGCCAGTGGAGACATTACATTCTTTGGAAGGAGACAATCATCCACACTGATCATAAGCCATTGCAGTTCATGCAGACACAAGGAAAACTATAGAATGACCACCATCAAAAGTGGTCCACATACTTGCAGCAATTCCACCTCAACATCAAGTATAAAATAGGAAGCACCAATCGTGTCGTTGATTGCCTCATCATACCGCCACTCATGAAACTCACCACAGTGCTAGACTCTTGTGGCCATGAGACATGTGGATGGCCCCAACCCTATGAGATAGATCCCGACCTTTCCACCACCTACCAAATGTGGGGTGCAAATGCAGTTGTCAATAATTTCCATCTTCAGTATGGGTTATTGTGTCGTCTGGGCCATATCTGTGTTCCATCAAGTGAGCGAGCAAAGATGATCTGGGAAGCCCACTACAGTTGGGTGGCAGGACACTTTGTCATTGAAAACACAGTGGCGATGCTACAGAAACATTTCTACTGGCCAAAATTCGACAGGAGGTTGGCAAGTATATCAGGTCATGCACTTCCTACATTATTGCCAAACCAACCACTGCGAAACAAGGCCTGTACACCCCTCTTCCTACTCCTGACAGGCCATGGGAATCCATCTCAATGGACTACATGTCGGGCCTCCCATCTGCCAAGCGAAGAAATGACTGTATTTTTGTGGTTGTTGATCTCTTTTCTAAGATGGCGATTCTGGTTGCCTGCAAGAAGAGCATCAAAACAGAGGCCACTGCCAAGCTCTTCTTTGAATGAGTTTGGTTACATTTTGGAATCCCACAAACCATTGTCTTAGATTGGTATAATTGATTTCTAGGCACATTCTGGTCCAGCCTCTGGTCACTGCTGGACAACAAGCTTACCAAATCCACGACCTTCCACCCCAAGACATATGGCCAAACCAAGGTTGTAAATCAAATGATTGTGCATATCCTTTGCATTTATAATTCAAAGAACCCTCACAAATGGGATGGGAGCCTTACCTATTTCCATCATAGATACAACCGAGCCTTGCCTAGCTCAACTGGCCACAATCCCTCTCAAGTGGGGTTGGGATTCCAACTATTGGGTCCCATAGATGTTTCACTTCCCCTTGAGGTCACCTCGACTGACTCATCTCCTACTCCAACTAAAGAAGACAAAGCCACCTGGTTCATTGAGTGGATCCATCACATCCTCCAACAAGTTTAGGATATCCTACAAAAGTCCAATGACAAGTACAAACAACGCCATGCTCAACATCGGGTGCTGCATAAGTTTCAGGTGGGCGACAAAGTTTGGTTGCACTTGCAGAAAGAACACCTTACAGGACCCCATCAAAAGCTTCACCCACTCTGTTATGGACCATACACTATCAACAAGGCCATGGGGGATAATTCTTTTGAGCTCAACATTCCTCCTTTCCTTGGCCTGCACCCAATGTTCAACGTGGATCTCCTTCGCCCTTATTTCCCACCATTATTTGACACCTCAGAAGTAGCAGAACAACTGAAACCAATAGAGCTCAACCCCACTTGCATACAATAGGCATCCAATGATCATATTGTGGACAGGCAGATAAATGGCACTCAACAACAAAGGATCCATCTTTATCGAGTCGTCAAAGCAGGGCAACTCCTTCTCCAAGGCAAGTGGATCACTTGGGGCCAAATTCAGCAGAAATTTCCTCATCTAATGGGGGACCTCAACACAATGGAGACCATTGAATCCTAATGAGGGAGGATTGATCCATATGGATATCGTTGGCCACCCACCTTTTCCAACTAGCTCAAAACTGTTTTCTGACATTTTTGGCAATTTACTATTTTTAGTAGTATTAACTTCTGGGGCCATTTTGAGGGCCTAAATGAAGGTTTTTTCGGTATTGGGATTCTCAATGATAGCTAAAGGAATTATTGAGCCCCCAAAATTAATATCCTCGAATATACCTTTCCAACGGGATATCACATGACTAAAAAAAAGATCGTATGCAAAAGTTACGACCCCGGGAAGTTGATGTACTAACTTACCCAAATGGGGCCCACATGACTTTTGGCGTTTCATCTCCTATGGTTAGGTTTTTGGATGTCTAGGGTTTTTTTTATTCTTGATTATTGTAAAAATTCCTTTAGAGCCTCATTGTAACCTTCTTCTTTCGAATGCACGCTGTCGTCACATCTCTTCTCAGAGATAAGCCGCCACCATTCCAACAAGCTTGTTTCCGCTGCATTTTACAATTTCAACTTATTTCATTATTGAATAGAAAACCAGTTTTACTGTATCTTTGTTATTTTGTGTTAAGCACCTATTAATAATCTGTATCCATTTCATTCTGCTCATAAAATCTGGATTAGTGGTATCAGAGCGGTTTTCTCCTTGTCGTCTTAATGCATGTCACCAACAAGGTCAGAGTACAGAGAGTTGGGTCTCGAGCTTGTTTCTCTTGAGGACAGAAGCTCTCGCACGCCCAAATGAACTTCGATGGTAGGAGAAAATAAATATGACGGGACAGGAGATCCTTACAAATTGTTGATTAAGGAAGCCCTCACGCAACAGAGGAATAAAATGATGGATAGTTTCACGCAAATCCTTCGGCGACTACCAACAGGCGACGCATCTTCTTCAAACGGAGGCACTGCCCCCTTAAAGGTACAAATAAACTTTGATATTCCTATATTTGAAGGTCAGATAGACGAAGATGCTATAGACAAGTGGTTGAATCTAATAGAAGGGTATTTTTCTGTTCATAAATTTTCGAATAGAGAAAATATTACTTTTGCGCTCCTCAAAGTCGTTCCCCATGTCAAAGATTGGTGGGAAACTTCCTGTGAGCAAAAAGAAAGAGAGGAAACCTCATTATTTTTAGTCATGACCACCTGGGAATCCTTCAGGGATGCTATTAAGGAACAATACTACCCTTTTGGAAGTTATTATGACCTATATAACAAATGGACCACACTGTGGCAAGAAAGAGACCAAGTAGTGCCAGATTTCAAAAATATCTTCCATACCTTACACACCAAAATGGGAATCAAAGATTCAGAGCGAAATTTGGTGCACAAGTATCGCAGTTCTCTACATAGATATATCCATATAAAAATGGGATTTTTGGACATCTCATCCTTGGGCGCGACGTACTGATATGTCGTTAAAATCGAGCATAAGCTCAAACAAAAGATGCAGCAATTTGGGCTTGGGAACCCCTCACAAAAAAATCCAAGAAAGGGCGGCCCCAACCCATCGAGCAAAGGACAGAGAAAATAGGGACAATATCAGTACAACCAATACAAGCTACATGCAAAGAAGGACACGGAAAAGAAAAAGAAAGATACTGGGAAGTGGTGTGACTTCCATAAGATCCCTTGGCATAACACTACTGACTGTCACTCAAAGCAGTCACTGGTGGCCGAAGTGAAAGCCTCTAAATCAGATGTAGATTCTGACTCTGAGACATAACCAGAAAGTGGAAGATGAATCATTGGCGTGAAACCCAGTGCCACCATTTCTACCACCAAGCTCCAGCCTGGTGAACCAGACGAGCCAAAAGAAGGAGCGCGCCTCTTCCATTCATAGATGTGGGTAAAAGGCACCCCACTGCACTTCATCGTTTATAGTGGTAGCCAAAAGAACCTCATCTCAGTAGAGGTCCTCAAGTTTCTATCCCTGCCAACAACGCCACACCCACAACCCTGCACCATTATATGGCTCTGCCAAGGAAGCGATCTCTGCATCAGCCAACAGTGCCAACTATCCTATGACATCAAGCCCTTCAAAGATGAGGTATTGTGTGATGTTTCTCCTCTAGAAGTTTGTGATGTTATTTTGGGCCAACCTTATTTATGGAAACGTCATGTTGTATATGAGTCTAGGCCTCGTAGTGTTATTTTTACTTTGAACAGGAAATTGTACAGGATACCCAAGGAAGACCCACCTAGTGCTATTTCCCTTATCTCTACTCAGCAATGCAAGAAGGTCATCTCTTAGATGGGGAAGTTTGTCTTCTTCATGATTCACTCTCAGAATAAGAAAAAGATCGTAGCCACATGCAGGGTCTCTACGACTGACCTCTCCACATAGCTGAAGCAAGTAGATAAGGTCGTGAAAGAATACTCAGATATCTTCTCCTCACCTATAGGGGTACCTCTCCACTGCCAGGTCAAGCACCCCATCAATCTGACCCCCAATGCATCACTGGTCATTGGGCCAATCTATTGTCGCTCTTTTTTAGAGAATGAGGATATCAAGCGATAGAACCAAGAATTGCTCCACAAGGGGCACATTCACCCTAGCTCATAACCTTGCGAGAGCCCAATCTTACTGGTATAGAAGAAATATGGAACCTGGTGACTCTATATTGATTACCAGGCTTTGAATAAAATCACTGTCAGAAACTAGTACCCGATTCCGTGAATCAATGACCTCCTTGATCAACTCACGTGGGCTAAATACTTTAGTAAGATTGAGATGAAGTCTAGCTACCACCAGGTCTTGATAGAACAGACAGATGTATGGAAGACCACCTTCAAGTCAAAGGAAGCAATTTTTGAATGGTTGGTCATGCCCTTTGGTTTGACAAATGATCCAACCACTTTCATGAGGATGATGGACGATATCCTACGACCATTCACCAATACTTTTGTAGTGGTGTATCTGGATGACATTCTAATTTATACAAAGACTTGGGCCAAACACTTGCAGCATATTCAATAGGTTCTTCACACCCTGCGGCAACACAGGATATACACCAACCTGGAAAAATTCTCCTTCGGCATGGACAAGGTCCATAACCTAGGCTACATCATTGATCAGTATGGCGTACATGTGGATCCATCTAAGATCCAAGTCATCCGTGACTGGCCAGCCCCAACAACACTTATTGAGCTTCAGAGATTCTTGGGACTTGCTAATTTCTATTGTAGGTTCATGTTGGGTTTCTCCCATATTGCATGGCCCCTCAGCCAAATAAACAGGGGTGGTGGTAAGGTAAAATTTGCGTGGGGTTGGTCCCAACAACAAGACTTCAATGATTTGAAGCAACACTTGTGCTCATCCCCAATACTTTTACTACCAGACCCGCAACATCCCTTTGAGATCGAGACAAATGCTTCAGACTATGCTGTGGGCCCCATTCTTACTCAACACGGCCACCCTGTGGTCTATCATAGTGAGACCCTGTCATATACTATCCATAGGTATCCTACTTACGACAAATAAATGTACTCCATTGTGCAAGCATGTCGTTAGTGGAGATATTATATTCTTGGGAAGGAGACAGTCATCCACACTGATCATAAGCCACTGTAGTTCATTCAGATAGGGAAAATTTCAGAATGACCGCCATCAAAAGTGGTCCACATACTTGCATCAATTCCACCTCAACATCAAGTATAAAATAGGAATCACCAATCATGTCATTAATTTCCTCAGCAGACCGCCAGTCGTGACACTCACCACGGTGCTAGAATCTTGTAGCCATGAGACATCTGGATGGCCCCAACTCTATGAGACAGACCCTGACTTCACCACCACTTACCAAATGTTGGGTGCAAATGCAATTGTCAATAATTTCCATCTTCAGGATGGGTTGTTGCGTTGTCTGGACCATATCTGTGTTCCATCAAGTGAGAGAGAAAAGATTATATGGGAAATCCAATACAGTCAGGTGACAGGACACTTCGGCGTTCAAAAGATAGTGGCGATGCTACAAAAACATTTCCACTAGCCGAAACTTCGACAGGAGGTCGGCAAGTATATCAGGTCTTGCACTACTTGCGCTATTGCCAAACCGACCACTAAGAAACAGGGCTTGTACACCCCTCTTCCTACTTTTGACAAGCCATGGGAATCCATATCAATGGACTACATGTCGGTCTTCCCATCCAACAAGCGGGGAAATGACTGCTTGTTTTTGGTTGTTGATCGCTTTTCTAATATGGCGATTCTGGTTGCCTGCAAGAAGAGCAACATAGCAGAGGCCATTGCCAAGCTCTTATTTGAATGAGTCTGGGTACATTTTGGAATCCCACAAACCATTATCTCAGATTAGGATAGTTGATTTCTTATCACATTCTGGTGGAGCCTCTGGTAACTGGTGGACACCAAGCTCACCAAATCCACGACCTTCCACCCCCAGAAAGATGGCCAAACCAAGGTTGTAAATCGAATGATTGTGCATATCCTTCACATGTATAATTCAAAGAACCCTCGCACATGGGATGAGATCCTTCCCTATGTCCAACATAGCTACAACTGAGCCTTGCATAGCTCAACCGACCACAACCCCTTTTAAGTGGGGTTGGGATTCCAACCATTGGGTCCCATAGTTGTTGCACTTCCCCTTGCGGTCACCTCGATTGACTCATATACTGTTCCAGCTGAAGCTGACAAAGACACCCAGTTCATTGAGCGGATCCAACACATCTACCAACAGGTTCAGGATATCCTACAGAAGTACAATGACAAGTACAAACACCGCCATGATCAACATCGGGTGCCGCATAAGTTTCAGGTCGGCGACAAAGTTTGGTTATACTTGTAAAAAGAATGCCTTACATGATGCCATCAGAAGCTTCTCCCACTCTATTATGGACCCTACACTATCACCAATATTGTGGGGGATAATTATTTTTAGCTCAACATTCCTCCTTCCCTTGGCCTGCACCTAGTGTTCAACGTGGATCTCCTTCACCCTTATTTCCTACCATTATTGGACACCTCAGAAGTAGTAGAACAAATGACACCAACAGAGCTCAACCCCGACTACATACAATAGGCATCCAATGATCATATTGTGGACAAACATATCAAGGGCACTTGACAACAAAGGATATAACTTTATCGAGTCGTCAAAGTAGGGCAGCTCCTGCACCAAGGCAAGTGGATCACCCGGGGCCAAATTCAGCAGAAATTTCCTCATCTAATGGGGGAACTCAACACAATGGATACCATTTCTTACTAAGGATAGTGGATTGAGTCATATGGATATTGATGTCCACCCACCTTTTCCAACTAGCTCAAAACTTTTTCCTGGCATTTTTGGAAATTTACTATTTTTAGCAGTTTTAACTTACGGGGCCATTTTGAGGGTCTAAATGAAGTTTTTTCAGTATTGATCTCCTCCATGATAGATGAAGGAATCATTGAGACCCAAAAATGAATATCCTTGACGATACCTCTCCAACAGGCCATCACACGCCTAAAACGGAGATCGTATGCAAAAGTTACGACCACGGGAAGTTGATGTACTAACTTACCAAAACGGGGCCCACATGACTTTTGGCGCTTCATCTCCTAGGGTTAGGTTTTTGGATGTCTATGGTTTTTGGAATTCTTGATTATTGTAAAAATGCCTTCAGAGCCTCATTGTAACCTTCTTCTTGTGAATGCGCGCTGCCATCACATCGCTTCTGAGAGATAAGCCGCCACCATTCCAGCAAGCTTATTTCCGCTGCATTTTACAGTTTCAGCTTATTTCGTTATTGAATAGAAAACCAATTTTACTATATCTCTATTATTTTGTGTTAATAACCTGTTAATAATTTGTATCCATTTCATTCTTATCATAAAATATGGATCAGTGGTATCAGAGCAGTCTGCTCCTTGTCGTCTTAATGCATGTCCCCAACGAGGTCGGAGTACAAAGAGTTGGGTCTCGAGCTTGTTTCTCTTGAGGACAGAAGCTCTCACACGCCCAAGTGACCTCCCATGGAAGGAAAAAAAAAATATGATGGGACAGAAGATCCTTTCAAACTATTGATTAAGGAAGACCTCATGCAACAGAGGAATGAGATGATGGATAGTTTCGTGCAAATCCTTCGACGACTACCAACAGGCGGTGCATTTTCTTTGATCGGAGGCACCGCCCCCTTCAAGGTACAAATCAACTTTGATATTCCTATATTTAAAGGTCATATAGACGCATATGTTGTAGACAAGTGGTTGAACCTACTAGAAGGGTATTTTTCTATTCATAAATTTTTGAATAGAGAAAAGATTACTTTTGCGCTCCTCAAAGTCGTTCCCCATGTCAAAGATTGGTGGG
>SNQJ01S0139134.1:46390-60084 GCA_010110895.2 Picea sitchensis | reverse complement strand
ATGGATTTCTCCACTCCCTGAGTCAGACACATATGTTGATTTAATAGCCTTGGAGAAGTTTACTCACAAAATCCCATTCCAAGGCACTAAATCCTAAGCTAGTTTGTGTACCCTGGAAAATAAAATCGTTACTCATGAATATTAAATTATAGCGTTAATTTTAATGGCCTTGATTATTCAAAATATGTGGTCGTGAAACTAGTGATGTTATGACTCAGCAAGTAAATAAAATGAATATGAATACAATGCAAAGTCCTAACTTCAATTTCCAATAAATGATATGCTTTTCAAAAATTCAATTTTCAATTCAATTATGCAATTCTAAATAAAATTCAATCTCTCTTTACATGCACTAAGATAAATGACAAAGACTCAAGAGATCAAAATGCCAATTAATGTAAAATGCCTAATATTTTTGTATTTTCAATATAAGAAAATGAAAATGCAAGGACTGAACAACAACTTGATATAAAGACTCTATTGTGTATAGATAGAGACAACCCAAGTAGGATATCAAGGAGAAAAACACCCAGCCCAAGGTACAAGGACAATCAAAATAAAAAGATGATGATAAAGGCACCACCCAAAAATTCAACCAAAGACAGGTTTCCTGTCATTCCACAGAGACTTAACAATCACCACAGAGACCCAAGAATACTCAACAATCATCAAAACCTACCCAACAACCACCAAACCTAGAAATCAAGAAAAAAAGGTTGATGTATGCAACTGTTCAAGCAAAAACCCGCGTATATGTGTCAAAACATAGCTAGGATAAGGAGAAGGCTAAGAAACTTAGACCCAGAGTGAAAAGAAGTTTTCAAGCAATCATACTACAAGAAACTCAATATGAACGAGAGAAATCTAAGGATAAAAACACTCCAAACCCAAAAAAAAGAATATTTTATCCCCAATATGGTCGCTAATTGTGTTATGAGGAAAATCTCTCTATGGGTAGGGGTAAACCACAACAGATGGAAATGACTGTAGAAATCAAATCTAATCTCAAGTATGCTATATAAACAAATATTCTAACAAGACAAGATAAGATTCCTACCTCATCTAGACGTTCGATGAAGTCCATCGTTGAGCACTTGACCCAAAGAAATATACCTTCAACTAGTCCTCAACAACCAAGCAACACAAGAATAAGGTGATAATATATAATGTTATCACATTCAACAGAATAATCCATCAACATTCATAACAAATACTCCCATGGAATAATAATTCAAATATTTGCGAGATATTAATTGGATGAGAAAAGAGTATTTCTATTAAGATATAATCAGCAGAAGTGAATGAGTTACAAACATCCATGTTGGCATGGTTAAGAGCCGAGAAACTAATTTCCTTCTAGTTGGGCCTCCACCACTTCAATCCTCCACCAAAGGAAAGATCATATGAGAGAGACAATTAATTTATCAATCAATAAGGGAAGATATTGGGGGATGAACAATGTGTTCAGACTTAAAGGATAAAGGGATGCAGTTTCAATGTGAAGTGAATAATTTCTCCAGAGTAACTTTGCTCTCAAAGTTGAATTCTTTCTCCTCTTTTCCATAGCTCGGATTTGGCCCATTTATAGCCTTCAAGTGGAATTGAAGGGCTGAGTCAGAATGTTTCCAGTATATGGAAGGCCAAGTATCATTGATCTCGTGACGTGACATGGAAACCTTACACCATTTTTTAATTTTGGAAAAATTTCCCGATGTACGCAGGTTGTAGTGGTGCAACCTAGGTATACGCATGTTGTAATATAGGTAGGGAGCATATATGTGGAAAAATAATGTTCTTATCTCTGGGACTTGCAAAAAGGGACTTCAAGTCTACATAGGGAAATGGAAAACAACCCTCTGTGCAAGATTGCATGGGGTGAGGCAAATATTGCTATAACACTATGTTATTTGGAAACAAGGTCAGGTGCACTATTCATAGTCAAAATAGGGGTTTCTCTCCACACTTTTTTTTTATACCTTTTAGGGGAAAGAGGGGTGCTCAAAGGAACCCATTTATAAGAGGAGCTTGCTTGGTTGTAGGCTTTATCAAATCTAGAGACCAATATACCAAGCTCTATTTGCATAATTTTTCTTGATTTCTTGCCTATCTTGGATGTCCATCGAAATGACTACAAATTATGTCTTCAAAGTGAATACTAGTGATGGATGAGCATAATATATGTGTTTCCATTTTATTCAATCCAGAGAGTAAATGTATAACCAAATCAACCTTGTATTCCTCATTATCCTAGAGATCATAAATAGGAGGAATTTTAAAATGCGCAATATAGGATATGTGGTTTCTCTATTCCATTTGCAAGTTGATGGTTTCATTGTTTGCAATATCAAGGATGCAAAAATATACTTCTCTATTTTCAAGAAGTTGTTCAAATTATTGAGCCTCACTCCCAAGGAAAAAAAAGATACCATGATTTTTGTTTCCATATGGGGTTGATTGTTTTGTATTAAGTTTTCCTAGTGAGTTGTAAAATTGGTAGGATCCTAATCCATATATTTCTGCAAATTCCCCTTTTCTAGATCATTGTTTTCTTGAATCTTGGAATCAAGGGAATGGTTGAGAAATTCATCTTGTTTACTTTTACAAAATGAATATCCACATTTCTCAATAGGATGGAAAATAATGTTGTATTAAATATTATTATTGTGGGAACAAGGGAATGATCTCTTAAAAAGGAGATCAACCATAGAATTATCCCTATCTTTACCTTCATCGTAATCATTACCAACCTCAGACACATGAGGGCGATCAAAACTTAGTATGAGAGATATATCATTGTTTTGTTTGTATTCAACAAGAAAATCCAAGCTTTTAGATATGTCATCATGAATGTCACATTCACTATAATGATAAAAAAATTCTTCTTCAACCTCATGAGATAGTTGAAATTTCATACCATAAATATTATCATTTGTATTTAGGACTTCATCATATCTACCATCTGGTTTTTCTTCAGGGGTAGAAAAAATGTATTCATATGTCAAGGAAATAAATCCTTCATTTTTTAGACTGAGGGTGATATGATTTATATGCAAAACAACATAACTTTTATCTCCCAATGGATTCATATCTATACATTGCTCCTCATGCTGATCATTTTTTCTTGAACTTTAATCGAACTCTAAAATACATACTTGTCTTTTGGTAGAGATGTTTTACGTTGTAGGGTTGAGAGTAATCATGGGCTATTCACATGTGTCCCTATTACATTAATTCTAGATTTAGAACCCAATAACAAATCTTCTTTTGAATTTAGGATGTCTTCTTCAATGGTGGCTTCATCAACTTCGAGAGGAGATTTGGGAGATTCTTCAATAGGGTTTTGTGCACCATACACTACCTTGATTCTTTCAACAATGGGTATCCATTTTTCATGGTCAATAGTGCCCCATAATTTACAAAATAACTCAAGAATCCTTGCAAAAGATGATATTTATTGTCTACCAAGCTGTTCAAACCATGCCCCTGCACTCTTTTTAAGAATTAATGCAATTTTTTTCATCATAACATCTTCATCAATGATGTCAATGATCAAATTGAATTCCATGAAATATGAGATATGTAGAATGATTGAATCACCATGTCCACAAAAATTGGAATTTACCTTGCATCTACACTTGGGTTCTTATGAGGGAACCCCGAGACACTTGAAAAATTAAAAGTCGCATACCAATAGACAAATCATGGAGGCAATTCAATTTTCTTTGCTTCTAGGTATTTAATACAAGGATGACTACCTAGAATAAATGAAGGCTTTGTCCCTTCATGGAGTTTCCATGTGAGAAAGTTATCTTCAATACAACACTCTCATAAATGTGCCATGAAGCATAGTTTTCAAATTTCTTGGTGAATGGATTTTATCCTCAACAATGACACCAAAAACGTCACCTCCCAAATTGTACTTAATGATAAAATCCCTAATCCATAAGGTACAACTAAAGGAGAAACGGTTAGGATAGTCACTAGTGCCACCTCAATAACCTATCTTCTTCACTTTATGTTTTCTCTCCTCTATCTCAAGGGAGGTATCCCTAGTAGGATTACTAAAGACAATAAATGAGGCACAAGGTGAAGTGAGAGTAGCTTTAGTACTTTTTTTTTGTTTTTTTATGGTTTTAAAATAGGTGATGGAAGGAGGTA
The DNA here is from genome assembly GCA_010110895.2 of Picea sitchensis. NCBI lineage: Eukaryota > Viridiplantae > Streptophyta > Pinopsida > Pinales > Pinaceae > Picea > Picea sitchensis. The sequence continues at coordinate 55,926 of SNQJ01S0139134.1, read as the reverse complement.
GAGATCAATTCCAAATCTAACAAGGGAAATGGAGTCAAGGTGAATCAAAGAGACTTATGGAGCCAAGAATAAAACCCCTCTTAATAATTGGTCTGTTTCATTCAAGGATTAGGATTAATATATTAGAACCAACAAGGAAGAGTAATCACTCATCCAATAAATATTAACAATGGAGATCAAGGCCCTATAATAAGGGGTCCTAAAGGGAGAAACCTTCCCCAACAAGAACAACTATAGCTTGATAAAATTACTCATAATTATTTCTAGGGTTACAATATGGATAGACAAAGAAAGGCACTAAATAATTACCAAACCAACAAAGGAATAAAGAGAGGAGCTACCCCAAAACATCTTCACTCCAATGGTAGAAAAATTGCTTCAATGGATCGATCTAGTTAGCTTGTATAATACTTGAAAATTTCACCATAAAGTTTATGCACAAAATACAAACCAAAATAGAGAATATACAAGAATTGATAACAACATCCAAAAATAAAGAAACCTTTACACAACCATATGCTCCAACAAAGATATGTCAATTAAKCTTTAAGGCRTGGAAGCTCCAAAAATCCAAYCATGAGTGTGAATGAGGAAGGGATATTCTTTATATAGATAGTTTCTCAATTTCGTTTAAAATAAAATAAAAATATCTCATGTGGTATCCTTAGATATATCCTAGGGAGGGAAAATATGATTTTCCTCTAGATATCTAGTCAAAAATACATAAAAAAATGAGGTCGTCAAGCCACATGTACAATAATCCAAGTGAGATATCCCCAAGAGAGAGGGATGTCTCCATAAATGAGGGAATAATTTGAGTCAAATGTGCAACATCTAGCCTCCAAAGGCCTACAAGTAGTTATATCCTYAKTCAACTCCCAAAAGAGTGCAAGMAAAGCTTCSTAGGTCTCCTCMAATGTGGATGTGTAGGTMTCTAAGGTGAAAAAGTACCCATAAATCATGAGTAAAATCCATCAAGAGGGGATGAGTACCCCTTAAAAAATGCTCCAAMGTTTTATGGGTGAGGTGTTCATGATATAAAAACYCTCCTCAAATCATTCCAATCATCTCCTCAAGTCAAGGAGAATATAATAAGCCCAKATGTGCTAACAAATCCCCAATGCAACCTCCAAGGTGAATGCCCCATCAAATGATGTTACACATGCCTCAAAATGTGCAAATATCTTGAGTTATCAAGAATATAAGATGTGGAAGGTCATGACAGGTCCAATGCATTAATAAATAACCTCAAACTATTTTGACCAATGCCTTGGGAATCGTGAACTACCTTGAGATATGTGAAGATGCCTTGGGAACTATGGACTACCTTGGGAATAATGAATATGACCAAAGATCATGATAAATCCAATGCCAAAAGGAAAATATACATCCTCAAGTGCCACATCATATGATCAATAAATATTTCATCAAACCTTGTAGCTCATCATAATCCATGGAACCAAGTGAGTGACCCAACTATCCAATACCCATAGTGATGAAAAATCCCCAAGGTAGTGAAAAATTTCACTAGTACTACCCATATGAAAAATAAGGGGTAATACCAACTATCGATGGAACGATACCATTAAATTATTGGATGAGTTCCAAGGGTGAACACCATTCCCAATGAATGATGGGGATGTGATTAAAATTAATAAGGCCATGTATGAGAAAATCTATCATAATCAATCCCCAACCTTTGAAATATTGTAGTTCAAGCATGGAGGTCTTCTAGTATAGTTTAATTTATATATTTTCAATCGTGCATATTTTGAATAGTGATGTAACACATTTTAATGAGGACTATGGACATTGTTTTTCCATTGGCAGTAGCTAGTCAGTGACAAATGATGACAATTTTTAACATATGTCTTTTATTTCTAGGTAACGTATCTCAGGAAAAAACCCTAGGCACTTCAGCTCATTCTGAGGATGGTACCTAGGGTAAACCATATATTCTTTAGGAACAAGTCCAAGTTGAAAAAAAAAGGCTCAAATTTTTTACAAAAATATACTTATTATGAGCTCAACATGTCACTTACAGAAATAAAACCAGGGCAGGCAAGATAACACTCCATCCCACAACCTCAAGCTAGACCCAAATGACAAGATGTAATTAAAACTTGTGTGTGTGTGTGTGTGTGTTAGTCTCCTAGGCTCAAAGTAGTTAGGCTCCTAGGCTCAACTCAACTAGTGTGCACTGATATATGATGGATGTAAATGGTCATTTATATGTTCATGATTTGCATTTTTGAAATGAAGATAATGGGATAATAAATAATGATGGAAATTAAATATTTCATGGCCATATATTTAAGGAAGGTGCACACTAGTTGAGTTGAGCCTAGGATCCTAAATAATTAACTAATTTGACTTAGTTTCCCTTTGAAATTTCTTCTTTCTAAAATTTAAATTAAAATACTCTAGAAATTAATTTATGAAGGAAAATCAAGAGACAGAGGTGACCTTCCACCCACCTACTCATCCTTCTATGAAAGAGGACAAGGATAATCTGATTGAGTGAGGAGAAAAAGAGAGAGTAGTTATAGGCTTGTTTTTCTACTGCATCATATCTAAGTTCATTTTCTGTGTCCTTAAATAGCCTAACAATGCTAACAATGGTAGGTAGGATAGAATCCAAGGTCCAACACTAGGGTGAAAGTAGATATGCTTCCCTCTAGAGGTAAATTCTATTTATTTTCTTCATGTATGTATTTTTTTTACAAATTTTTATATGAATAACCCTACCAATGATTGAAAATACCCTTCAAACAATTTGAGTGTGGAGATAGTTAAGGCTCTTTTCTGTAAGAAAAACAATATCATAGATAAATAAAATAAAAAATGTGGAAATAAAAAACAGAAGATACAAAATACAATAGAGACACAGATGTACATGGTTTTCCCAGTGTGGGCTACGTCCACTGGAGAAATTTCTAGGTACTTCCTTTATTATTATCCAACAAATGAAGGGATACAACCTGCAACACACCCACTGTAACTTGCTCGTCTTTCTCTCATAGTCTCCTCTCTCAGAATATAATATTCACACTCACAATACACAACTGCAATACAATTCCTCATGAAAGAGGGTTTCCTTTTAGGTAAAAAATCGCTAACATAACTTCTATATATTCATATCTGCAACCTTATAATGAATGGTCTAGATTGACTACGAAATTACAATACTTTACAAGAAAAAATTCCTAAAATTTTCCTCAGGGCCCCGTTGGTCCACATGCCCCCCAGCCGAGGGGGTAGGACCCCCCAGGATCCCCTTCATTTAGGGGAATCCCCCAAACCCCCAAAATAATGGGGCTAGGCATACCTGCATATGCATTAGGACAATAATCAAGCTCCATAACCAACACTTTTCTAGTCGGGGCTTCATATTGCTTGGTTTTAAATTGATGTGAACATGTGGTATTGGGAACATCTTATTTACATGAAGATAGGATGATTGTTGGAACTACCTGGGTTACTATTGGTTGCAAAAAAAACTTCATTGACAATTAAATATCTTTGGGCATATCTACACTTTCTTTTGTTTATGTATTTGATTCATTCCACAACTTTGATTACGATAATTTGTCTTTTACTTATAGTTTGTTGATGTTAATGGTTAATTACACAATTTTAATTATTTCATATTTTAACTCAGTTCACTTCTGCACTTAGTATTTATTTTACGTTATAAATTGTATTTGTAATCTAATTTCTACATTTCTAGCACTATCTTAATGGAGATTATCAATTTTGTAGGTATTTGTTTTAATTAACTGATAGTTTATATAACCTTTACTTATAATTATTGGTTGATTTTTTCATTATATTCTAACTTGAGTAACTGATTAGGACTAGGATTGCATTCTAATTAGGAATTTAAGGAAAAAATAATCACTAACATAAGGCACATTTAAAATTGTTCATGCAGATACTAAAAGGATTAGTACCCTTAAGGAGAAAGACTCTAACTTTTCTGATTAATCAACCTATCCCTATAATTATCAAGTTTAGGGATTTAAACATTGTTGAGATTCCTCCTACTCAACACCCAACAACTAACTCAAAACAAAATCACTTTATCTAATAAAATCATAGTTGATTAATCAACTAAACATGCAACGAAAAAAGAAATAAGGAAACCAAATCAAACACATAAGAACACCGAAATTTTCAGATATAAACCGCTGGAAAAACTCCAGAGGGAAAAACAATGCTGAGAATGATTTTATTATGCTAAAATCAGGGTTCCTGTAACAGGGATAATGCCACACTGAGAGAAATACAACTGTATACTAACCTGACAAGGTGTGACCTATTGTACAACTAGTTTTTGCATGCTTTTCGAGGCATACCCGATTCTCTTTCTTGTGAATCACGTATACATGTGATTGTCTACACTATGAATTGTGTATCCGTACGAAAAAATTGTACGACAAGTTATGTATGATCCAACACTCTCCTATGGAATTCGTAGATAGAAACCCACCCGCGTAAGCCTTTTTATCTCTTATCCTTGACCTAATCTCTATATTGAATCCCTTCTCCTTCCTTATCCAAGATCTCCTTGAATATATCAAGTGTCAAGTGTGTAGTGTCCTTCTCCTTCACCCTAGCCTTGCTTTTATAATCGTGAGTTATAATCTATTTATAATATCAAAAGCGATCTACTGTTGAGATTAATTCTCACACTCACTTGATATTTAGATTGTGTGCTCCATGCTAAGTACTTTTAACATGTTTCTTAAATAACTCAATTAACTAATTACATAATTAATTTATAAAAGCAATTTACTTTAATAATTCCTTTAACTAAAGTAAATTCAAGAGTAGAAGGCTTTGGACGATATCCGCATGTCTAGACACATAGACCTATGTGGAAATACATTTCTTATGCTACCACTAACATCAACAATCCCTCTTATCAATGGGGGTATTATGCAGCACTCCAAGTCTGTCTCTAAAGAACAAAAACTGCACTTTCTCCAAGGGCTTGGTCAGAATATCTACAACTTCCACATCAATGGAAATATAATGAAGATTCACTTCTCTTTTCTGGATCCTATCCCAAATGAAATGATATATGATATCAATATGATTGGACCTATCATGGAATATTGGATTCTCAAAGAGTTTGATACAACTCTGATTATCACAATATATCACCGTAGGATCCAACTCCTGACCAAATAAACCTTCAAGAAATTTGTGAAGCTAAATGGATTCACATATAGCCATACTTGATGCCATATACTCTACCTCTATTGAACTGGGTGCTACAAAATTCTTCGTCCTGTTGAACCAAGTAATAACCGTTGATCCCAAGATGAAGTAACTCCCCTAGGTGCTCTTTCAAGTAACTCCCCTAGGTGCTCTTTCCTTCTATTGCACTTCCTATCCAATCCGATTATGTATATCTTTGCAAATATACTACATCTCCTCTAAGGTATATCAATCCATACTCCACTATACCTCTCAAGTACCTGAGCACATTATTTGTTGTGATCCAATGCACTTTCCTTTTCTCTACCATGAGTTGACTCAAGGTGTTCACAAAAAAAAAATATCTAGCCCGGTGTTGACCAAATACATCAAGGACCCTACCAACTACCTATATATCTTGGGTTCCATCAACTCTGAATTTGAAGTGTCTATCTTCTTCATATTTGTAATCATATGTGTAGCCATCAGTTTACAGTCCTCCATCTCGAATATCCTCAATATATCTACTGCATACTTCCATCTTCCAAGGAAGATCTCTCCCGATACTTTCCATACCTCTAACCTAAATAAATTATGCATCAAGCCAATGTCCTTCATCTCGAACTCACTAGCCAAATCTTCTTTGCATCATGTAGTAAGCTCCTCTACACCTGTGAGAAATAAATCATCAACACATACAAAACCAAGATGAGAGKATCCTCTCCAACATGTATGTAGTACAAGTTAGGATCCACCTCACTCTTGGTAAATCCCATACTCTGTAAGTATCCATCAATCCTAGAATACCACACCCTGGGTGCATGTTTGAGTCCGTACAAGGATTTATTAATCCTACACACATGATACTCCCTCCCATGTACCTCAAATACCTAAGGTTTTTCTATGTACACGTCCTCCTCAATAATCCCATTGAGGAACTATTGTTTCACATCCATCTGATGTATCCTTCAATTCATAACTAAAGCAATAGAAATAATAGCTYGAATATAAGCATACCTGGCAACTGGAACAAATGTATCCTTGTAGTCCACTCCCTCTTTCTAGAAGARCCCTCTTGCCACAAACCTCACCTTGAACTTTTGTTTTCTACCATATGCAACATGCTTGATCTTGTAGAGACACCTGGAACTCACAACTGACTTCCCCTACTATCTCGACACTATGKTCCAAACATCATTCCTCATAATAGAGGTGTACTCCTCTAMCATGGAATCTTKCCATACCTGCTGATCCATTTCTTCCTCAAAATTGGAAGGATCAACATTAATAATGCTACTCATAAGGKYCATGTAGTTCTAAAACTTCTTCGAAGGCCTTCTCTCTYTGACCACACTCCTAGGAGCCTCACCAACATCCCTCAATATCTGTAGTAGCCACCTGTGTCTCCTRAYATGGATGAAAGGGGATAACACCTCCTCCTCACCTGCAKTATGAACTAATTACTGCTTCTCATCCTTTGGAGCTTGCTTCTCCTTGTCCTATGTTATTGCTGATGAATCTTGAGTACTCCTAGATGCTAAGTTATCCTCAAAATTCACATGTCTACTCATAACTGTCTTCATCTGTGCTGGAATGAAGATCTTGTAATCTTTTGAGGTCTCATTGTACCCAAAAAATATAACCTTCTATCCTGAAGGTTCCATCTTCATCCTTTTCTCCACAGGAACATGGATGTAAACTAGACAACCATAGATACTCAAATTTCATATCTCTAGCTTCACCCTGGAGAATACCTCCTTCAGAGTTTTGTCCCCCAATATCCTGTGAGGACCCATGTTATGCACATACACCGATGTATTACATGCCTCTACCCACAAAAACATGGGAAACTCTTGATCATGTATCATATCCTTGGTAGAACCGATGATATATCGATTCTTTCTCTTCGTAACCCCATTCTCCCGAGGTTTGTATGAGACTGTCAGCTCCCTCATGATCCCTTCCTTCTCGCAGAAACACTTGACGTCATTGGACATGTAATATCCCCTATTATCCAACCTCAAGACCTTGATCTTCTTACCTTCCTGATTCTCTATCTAAGCCCTAAACTCCTGAAACCAACCAAAGACCTCATCCTTGGTCTTCATAAAGAAGATCTAGGTTTTCATTGAAAAATAATCAATAAACGTCACATAGTATAATGATCCCTATAATTATGCTGCTGACATCGACCCACTCAAGTATGAGTGAATAATATTCAATATCCCCTTGGAACTACTCTCGCTAATCTAAAAATCAGCCTTGGAATTCTTGCCAAGTGCACACCCTCTGCACACTCCCTACTGCACATTACTGAACTCTTGAAGACTTGTAATAATCCCCCTCATAATAAACAATGTCATATAGCGTAGGCATCTCACCCTCCTATGCCATAACTCACATAGGTTGTCACTATCATGTACCTAATCCTAAACAACATTTCCCTGCAACCTGTATAAAGTGCCTTCTCTAACCCCAATGACCACTGAGTTGTCTCAGATATATTTCTCTAGATGTATGAGTACCTGCTCTCTCTGAAAAGAAATGGTAAAACCCCTATCCTCCATAGTTAAAACTGAAATAAAATTCTTCTTCAATCCTAGTACGTAAAGCACATCATGGTCATCGAACGAACCTCCTGACTCGAGCTAGAACGTAACTATTCCCTCTCAATTTACTACACACTTGGCATCATCACCAAGCTCCACATGAACCTTTGAGTCCTTCTTCGCCAGACTGGTAAATAACTCCCATGCTTATATCATATGATGAGATGCACCACTGTCCAAGAACCAAGCACTCCTCACTGTTGTGCTAGCAAAAAGGAAAGAAACCATGGTGTAATCCTTCTCAAATTGTGTTGCAAACTCATCAAGTTGCATCTTTTTTTATGCTAATGTATGCATCTTTCCATTACCCTTATTATTCTTCTCCATATACTGAGATGCATACTGTCCATTCTTATGACATGAAAAACACTTGATTTTACTTAAGTCCTTCTTCTTCTCTGGATATGATGATCCTCCATCACTATTACCCTTCTTTCTAGAACCCTTTCGCTTTCCCTTCCTTGTCTTACTAACAAGAGCCAATTTCTCTTCGCTATCTCCTTGATTGCTACCCTTTGACTCCTCTCAAGTCTCTTCCTAGATGCAATTATCCCAAAGTCTCTTTCAATCTGGGATATTTTCCTGAATGCAAATTCCTTTGACAAAGTTCCCATGACTTGGGAATACCATTCAATACCACATTCATGAGATCTACGTCATAAATTTTCTTCCCTATGCCTGCAAGCTGATCACATACCTATGTGATCTTCATGAGATAGATGGTAACATTATATGATCTAGACATATGAACCAATCTGATTTTATTTCTTAAGATCATATTCCTATTCATGTTGTTGTTGTGGAATAAACTTACGAGGGCATCAAACATATCTTTGGAAATATTCTTTTTTTTTAGATGAGGGATTAGATGATCCTTCACTGAATCTAGGAGGACCCTTTCTTCTTTTATCTCATTCTTGTTGTGAGCATATAAAGATGATGGATCTGTCAGTGGAGTAACTACAGAATCCATTAAATCTGAAAGGTCATATTCCTTCAACACCAAAGTCACTCTTTCTTTCCAAGATAGGAAGTTGGATGCTCCATCCAATCTATCTTCAACTCTCAATGGTTCTACTTCCATCCCTAAGACATGATAAACTACCTTGGAAATAACCTTCTATTGCAAAACTTCCCCTGCGCTGACCTATATATTCTATACGCGACCATTAACAATGCAAATCACATATGTACGTGACTATGTCTTTTGTGAATCGCGTATGCCTCCATACACCTGCAAAAACTAAGGTCTTCCTCAGTATGAATGTTTCCTTGAAAACTCCATCCTTTGACTTCCTTCTCTTGGTTATGAATCTGCTATGGATATGAGATTTGGCTTCCCTTCATAGAACCTGCTCTGATACCATGTTGAAATTTCTCCTACTAAAAAAAATCACTTTATCTACTAAACTAGACATGTGGCAGAAACATATATAAGGAAACCAAATCAAACACAAAAGAACACCAAAGTTTTTGGGTATAAACCCTTGGAAAAACCCTAAAGGGAAAACTAGTGTTGAGAATGATTTTATTATGCTAAAAATAGGGCTCCCACAATAGGGATAATGGCCCGCTAAGAGAAATACAACTGTAGACTATCCTGGAAAGGTTTTACCTGCTATACAACCAGTTCTTGCACACTTTTTGAGGCATACTCAATTCTCCTTCTTGTGAATCACGTATATATGCAACTTCCTACACTGTGAACCTTGTATCCATACA
>SNQJ01S0139134.1:20981-44932 GCA_010110895.2 Picea sitchensis | reverse complement strand
ACCCCATTTTTGGACAATCTACTCCTATGCAGGGTACTATTCCTACCCAGGGGGCAAACTCAGCAGGACCTTGGAATTCAGGGCAGGGATCCATTCTCTCGTCTGGAATGCCAATATGGGGTAATTCTTTCCATAATCAATGGAACCCCGGACAAACTACTATGCCCATCCCCATGGGACCACCATGGGGCAATCCTTCTTAGATTCCTTTAAATATAATGCATGCCCAACCATCTATGTCCTATTTGGGAAATCATCCAATGATGTCTCCACATATGAAAAATCCTTACGCTGGACAGGGCCATGGTTTCTACCAGAATCCGAGACAGTAGCCAAACTTTTCCTGGCAACCTGGTGCCAGTCAAACTCCAGGCCCCTTTTTCCCAAGTTATCACCAACAACCCAAACTTCCCTTTATGGCGACTTTGCACTTGCTAGATTTGACAAGGTTGTTGAATGACCCTATTTGTCATGATCCATGTTGGCCTCCCATGCCAACAAAGTTACCTTTGGACATCCCAAAGTTTGAATCCAAACCTAACGAATACCCAAGAGATCATGTGACTACCTTTCATCTTTGGTGCTCATCTAACTCATTGAAAGATGACTCCATACAATTGTGATTGTTTCAACGTACTCTCATTGGGAGTGCCACGAAATGGTACATTGAACTCGATCGCTCAAGATACTCTTCTTTTGGCGAATTGGAAATGTCTTTCCTGAACCATTTCCAGTTACCTGTGAGATACAACTCTGGCACAGAGTTGCTCGCCAATTTCGAACAGACAACAGCGGACCATATCTCTGATCACATCTGAGAATGGAGATGCCAGAAGAGTTTAATCAAGGTACCAGTCCCACCAACATTCCTTCTTGAGTGGTTCCTTAAGTCTTTGGTCCTGCAGTTATCCAAAGACGTCACGACGTCGAGAGTATTCTCTGAAGAAGACTCCATCATGAGGGCTCAACAGTTTGAGCTCATTTATTCTCAATTCAGTTTATTATACAATATATTTCCAGATGTGCCACATTCAATACTGGATAAAACTAGACAAAGAGTTGGACCACATGCTGATGGTATTGTCGGTTCAACACAAAGAAATCCCGCTAAGCAATTGACAAAGTAGTTGCAACAGTTATCTATACAACACACAGCGGCCAGCCAAACTACTGTTTTGGTTGCTCCCCCTACCAAAACGTCGGACGTACACACAGTACATTTGACTAACCCAAAGGCCACCCAGCAGCCTGAAGGGAAGAAAAAACAACGAAAGAAGGGTAAGGGGGATAAAAAACCCATCGAGAATGCTAGCAGGGACAACATTGAAAAACGAAAGGTGAGGTATCCATGCAACTTGTGCATGGAAGACCACCCGACCCATCTATGTCCTCGACTTGCAGAGGCCCAGAAATTTGTCATGCAGCAACAACAGGCGGTGTTGACTAATCCATTTTAACATGGGAAAAATCTAACTCAAGCCTCTGCAAGCACAAACAAAGGCAGCCAAGAACCCTGTCCGCCTCCGAACAACCCTGCATCCGCGAACGTATATATGGTTAGGGGTGATGCTTTTATATCGACTAGAGCGCACGACTATAGTAAACCAAGCGCTTTTGAGAAGGGTAAAGAAGCTGACCTCCCATCTCTTCCTCTACAGATTGAGAAGACATTGGGAGAAACAATGACATGCATTCCAAAAGGTGCAATTAAAAAAGCTTCTCATAACCCAAATGCAAGGGCCGCCCAGAACTACTCTGTGGTGGAGGATTTATCACAAACCCCCTGTGCGATGTCTACTTTGGAAGTCCTCCAAAGATTCCCTTCTCAGAGGAAAGCCTTGTTAACCGCTTTAGGCTCTACCGAGATTTGTAATCTAGGTACAATCATGTTGGATACAACTGACTTAAAACCTCGTCTGCCTTACCACGTAGCGTTTCAGATAGTAGTGGCTTATCCCATGAAAATTTTTACTCAGAATATCTTCCGCGCGGTGGTTGATGAGGGCACCTCGACATGCGTTATGTTGTTGGCATGTTGTAAGGCCATTGGTCAGCCCGTTTTGTCTCCATAACCTACTCTCCTCACTTCTTTTGACGTTCGTTCGTTCCGACCACATGGCATCGTTCCTTCTTTCCCCGTGCAGTTAGGAGGGAAGACCATGTGTGTTGAAGTAGAGGTAGTCGATACTCCCCTCAACTAGAACCTCTTGTTAGAAAGGATTTGGACTTATGCTATGAAAGTTGTGGTTGCTACAGTTTTCTGAGTCTTGTTGTTTCCACACGAGGGCCAGATAGTGACCATCGATCAATTCTCTTTCTCCAGACCTAACCTTGCTTTGGGGGCATCCACGGTCTCAATGATTGATAATCCTCAACCAGGTGTCGTTAACGTAGGAGTTGGTTTGTGCCCATCCTTGATGGGTACCTTCGATTACCCGCCCCCTCACGGTGACATCAAATTTATATCCAATCACCATAAGGTTGATATTTTTCAAGTTTCGTCATTCCGCACAACTTACTTTGAGGATCCCTGGATACTTCCTTCCCCATTTGCCACGATGGATGAGACATGGCACCCGGGCATGTCCATGCCCTGGTCTGTAGCTGAAGTAGCATACTCTTTAGTTCAACAAGATTCAGCTAACACTAATCTAACTCCTACATAAGAGTTAGATCCACTTCTAGAGCCTATTTCGGCTCAAGGTTCTCTCACTAACACCGATTCATTAGACTTAGTCTTGCCTTCTGATGAAGCAGTAATCGAAGCAATGACTAGTTCAGACAAACCTTGGGAATATCTTCATCATAGATCATATTTTCTCCCAGAGTTAAGCCGAATCGAAGTAGGAGAATTCACCGTAACCATGATGGGAGATCAGTCGTTCCATATTAATCTCTTAGCTACACACGAAATTTATGCTGAGGGTAATATGGAAATTATCGCTGAAACTATACCAATCAACATCTCTCGAAACCCTGGCATCATGGAGAACATCTTCGTCGGAGCAGATTGCTCCCCCGAAGAGATTCAAATCTACACAAATATTTTCAAAGAATTCTGCGACGTTTTTTCCTGGTCTTATGAGGAAATGCCAGGTATCGATCCAAAAATAGTTGAACATGAGATCACAATGTATCCTGATGCCAAGCCTATTCAGCAGAAGCTTCGTCCAGTTAATCCTAAGAAAGAAGCAGCCATTAAGGTTGAGGTTGAGAAATTGCTAAAGGCAGGTTTTATCTATCCTATCCATTTGACTCAATGGGTGTCAAATCTTGTACCGGTCAATAAAAAACAAGGCACGATTCGTGTATGTATCGATTTCCGTGATTTGAACAAGGCATGTCCCAAAGATAATTTTCCAACACCATTCATCGACCAGATCATTGATGAATGTGCTGGTTGTGAAGCCTTTTCTTTCATGGACAGTTTTTTGGGATATAATCAAATACAAATCAAACCCGAAGACCAACACAAAACGACATTCATTTGTCCTTGGGGTACATTCGCATATCGTAAGATGCATTTTGGTCTTAAAAATGCTGAAGCAACCTTTTAGTGGGCCATGTCTTTTGCTTTCCATGACCTCAAGCATATAGTCGAGGCCTATCTAGATGATTTAGCATTGCGATCTCGCAAGAGAACGGATCATCCCACACACCTTAGACTTATCTTCAAACGTTGTCGCTACTTCCGGATTCGCTTGAATACAAACAAGTGAAGCTTCTGCATAACGTCAGGATGTTTGTTAGGTTTCATCATATCAATAACAGGGATCATGGTCGATCCTCTCAAGGTGGAGGAAATAATCCAGTTGCCCCCCCCCACGCACAATCCTTCAACTTCAAAGTCTACAAGGCAAGGAAAACTTTTTACGATGATTCATCTCCAACTATGCCAAAATCACCAAGGGATTTATGCGCTTACTGAAGAAAGACATTCCTTTTTACTGGGATGATGCCACTCAACGCTCTTTCAACGCATTAAAACATGCCCTCACAACTGCCCCTTTGCTCCGACCACCTAACTATAACAAAGATTTCTTATTATATCTGGCTGCAGCAGAGTCAACCATTGGCATGGTTTTAGTTCAGGAAGATGACTTGTTCTTAGAATACGTGATCTATTACCTGAGTCGAGGCCTCGTAGGACCGGAAATCAATTGTTCTCATATTGAAAAAATTGCATTGGCAACAGTTCATGTTGTTCAACGGTTCCGTCATTATGTTATGTTTCACAAGACCACCATCATTGTTGTTGTGAATCCATTCCAGTACCTGTTGACACGATGGGTAATAGGCGGAAATATCAGTAGCTGGATAGTCATCCTCTAGGAGTTTGACTTAGACTTCGTTTCTGCCAAGTCCAAAAAGTCATTGGTCTTTGTAGAGCTTATTTCGGAACTTTCGGTTGAGTCAGGTGACGTTGTGCCTGAAGAATCGCCTATCCAGAGAGATATGTTTTTGATCACATATTCAGATCCCTGGTACGGAGATATACTTATCTATCTCTAGATTTTTAAGTGCCCCACTTCTGCTTCTCGTGATGAGCGTCGGCGTATATTCCATCAGGCTAAGAATTATCTCATACTCGATGATACATTGTATCGGAGAGGTGTAGACTGCATCCTACGTCGATGTCTCACTCATGAGGAGGAAGTTATCGTGCTCAACGATTTCCATACCGGAGCTTGTGGCGGTCATTTTTCTGGGTTGGCAACAACCCAAAATATTCTACGAGCAGGTTACTTCTATCCGACACTTATCAAATATTGTATCGAATCGGTCAAGAAGTGTCATCCGTGCCAAATCTTCTCTTGAAAGATGAGGGCACATCCCACTCCCATGTTTCCCGTCATCATAGTTGGACCCTTCACCAAGTGAGGGATTGATTACACTACTTTCCACCCCCCTTCAGTAAGGGGTCACCGCTATATCATCGTAGTTGTAGACTAGTTCACAAAGTGGGTTGAAGCTATGCCCACGTTTAAAGATGATGGAGAGACAACAACTCTCTTTTTATTCAACCAGATCATAGAAAGGTTCAGTTTCTCAAGGGAGATTGTCACTGACCATGGCAGTCACTTTCAGAATCAGATGATGACCGAATTAACATCAAAGCTTGGGTTACGGCAAGACCATTCATCACCCTACTACCCCCAGGATAATGGGTAGGTGGAAGCTGTAAACAAAACTCTTAAGACTATTCTACAACGAACTATCAACTCAGCCAAGTCAAATTGGAATTTGATGTTATACTTGGCATTATGGGCTTACTGAACATCTGTTAAGACTGCAACCGGTTTCTCACCTTTTCAACTCATTTACGGGCTGGAGGCAGTCTTTCCCATTGAATGTCAGATCCCGTCTCTAAAATTGGCAGTACAATTATTGCCAGACACTTCTCCACTCAAAGAATGGTTAGTATACCTTGAGCAACTCAATGAATAGTGTCATGATGCAGCCCTGGCCAATGAGGCTCACAAACATAATGTCAAGTGTCAATATGATAGGTCCGTTTGTCCATGGATTTTATCTGAAGGCGACCTTGTCCTGGTCTATGACCAAGATAAGGACCCCCTGGGGGTAGGAAAATTCAAACCCATGTGGTTTGGTCCTTTCATCATAAAAGAGGTATTAAAAAAGGGTGCCTATCATCTGGTTGATTTCGAAGGGAATGCTTTGGTGGAGCCTAGAAATGGGCTCTACCTCAAGAAGTATTACTCATAGACAGGTCACCGTGGGTAACTTTTTGTAACATATGTATAGTCTTTGTACTATTACTTTTTAGTTTCTTTTAAGTTTTATGGACGTGTCATTGATATTATCTTTCGTCACTGTGGTAGATGTCAAGTGATTCTGAGGTGTTCGTTGGGTATGCAGACGGTGCTAGTTGACACACTCGAAGGCTTGCCTCCGTAGCTTGGGTAATCTTCACATCTCAAGGCCGGTTGTTATCTTCTGGAGGTATATGCTTAGGTGACACCACAAATAATGTCACCGAGTATAGTGCAGTTATTGAATTACTTCGTGACGCTTTGTCATTGGGTATTTCTCATCTCTGGGTCTATCTCGACGCTCAACTGGTTATGTCTCAGTTAAATAGAGTGTATCGGGTTCATGATCCAACTTTACACTGACGATTCCTTAGGGTATGTCTCTTGGAATGAAACTTTGATTATATTACATATTTTCATGTTCCTAGGAGATTAAATCAAGTTACAGATACTCTAGCTAATCAAATTTTAGATTGGCATATTCCACACATATGAAAGAACATTGACATAAGCATGTAAATACATTTTTGCACACGTGATCAATAAGACACAAAAGACCAAAAAACCATATATAATATCATAAAGTAACCATAGTACATAGATGGATGCAAGCGCCTCAAAAATAGGACCAATAACGAGTCATAGGGCTTATGCCCTCAAAACATATATACAAGTAGTGCTCGTGGCACATAAAATGTCTAAATAGGTTCAGGGCCTATGGGCCCTGTTATACTGGTCCACAGCATGGGCTAAATGCCTAAACAAACGGACCCACGTTCGAGGTGCCCCCCCTACATGAGGCTGCATGGATGGCGATAGATCCTCAATCTCTACCATCAGGATTGTGCAAGTGAGTGCAGTAAAGTTCCGCTCAACTCATCTAAGTACCCTCTCATCCTCCCCGAATGGGAGGTCTCCTGCTACTGTTGGTCCCCCGGCAGCAGCAGTTGCGGCCCCTGGCCTAGGACAACGCTTGTTCCTTGCATAATTGGCAAGTCACACTGGTCCCACATCTACATGCAACAAACATATATTCGTCAAATACTCTGGCATATAAAAAAAAATGATATATATAACAAAATTACATAAACATTACATATACAGAAAAAAAAACACTACAAAGGTGGAGACTTACCCATCTAGCCTCGCTCCTCACCAGGAGGTACTGGTATCTCTGGGTCTCTCGAAAAATCAATCTCGACATAGGGGTAGTCCTCTATAACCGGGATCTGTCGTGATAGCCATGTAAAAAAGTCATCATCGAAGGACTCGTTGGTCCTTCCACCACCCTGTCGCGGCATTAATACTTCCCATCTACATATAACAGGAAAAGAGGCTTGATGTCCTCGTACCACTACCCGAGGACTAAAGCTCGGAACTCTCTCGAAAAAGAACGAACAAAAAATAGTTCTGAACCCGAAGTTCCTCTGTGTCCGCTGACGAGAATCTGTCAATTGCCTCTTCATACACTCTAGCAGTGTAGTACTCCAGTCAAAATTTTGTGCATTCAAGCACTGGACAACACAGTTCATCTGTGAACGAGACGCCTGATGCAAGGACACAGAACCGGTAATCCTCCCAATGAGCAATAATATTGCTTGTAGCGATAGTTTAGTGATCTTTCTTATGGGCTCCTGGGAGCTCAAACGGTTTGTACCAGCCTCACAGTGCAGGGCTATCAGTTCTGCTATGTTATGCGGCCTCGATGGAAATGTCCTGAAATTGACTGGTTCCCCTCTCTTTGAGAGGCCAGTCAAAAAGTAGATATCATCGGTGGTGGGAACCAGTGATTTCCCCTCTATCATGAAAGCCTCTGCATCAGGGTGCCAATAGTCAACCAAGGCATTCAGTAGCCTCGGTTGTACCCACATAAATGGACATAGGAAGAAATTTAGCAAACCACATTGCATTAACACGGTCACGACATTCAGATCTCCTGCAACCAACTCACCAACTTCTTCGTGCTCCCTTTCCCTCCATTGGACATACATCCTGCCAACACAACAAGGTTCAGGAGGGTGAGTGAGTGCTTTTTATTTTATTTTTTGTCTATGAAGGAAGGTCCACGCATGATGTCTAGGTGACAGTCGTGTGTACATGCAGGCAAGTTTTACCCTGCCCGAGTGTACACGTGGCCTGTCCAGAGACAACCCACGTGGACCTAGGGTTGACCTTTTAAAGGTCGACGTCCACCCAAAAAATGAAATGAAAAGAAAAAATCAAGAATTGAATAGCTAGATAGGGGAGTTTGTTCTTACTTGGTCCAGACAGAAGTTCGTTTCGTCCACTGTAGCTCCCGGAATCACCGTTTTTATCAAAGGGGGTCTTTTGGCTCCAGAGTCAATTTCCAAATCAGCAATGGTGATAATGAGCTTCCAGCTTCTATTTATAGACTTTTTGGCCTCTTTTTGTCACTTTTTTGGCCTCCCTTATCATTTTCTTTATACCAAAAACCTTAGAGTGATTCAGGAGTTATATGGGAGGGATTTGATCGGGTATTGGGACATTTTGTTTTTTGAGTTTTGAGTAAATTTTGATGGTCCATAAAAAAAATTTCCGACGATCAACTTGAGCATATAGGTTAGGTTTCTACCCTGATTTTTGTCTCTCGTTGTCTTTTTCATTTTCCATAGGATCGATCCCATCAAATTGTGACACATAACTATCATTTATGCTTTAGAAGTGTCGCAATTTGGTGGTAGAGCCTACCAAAACATGGATGCCCTAGGTAGATCCTAGTTGCATTATGGTATTCATGTTGTCTCTACAACACTATAGGCTTGGGAGTCCTTGCAGTTTTTCCTGAATACGAGTTTGAGCCTCATTTTCATGATTCTTCTTCGCTCTTGACCTCACCCTCAGGACTCCCAAAATATAACGGGTCTTATTTTAATCCCTTTTCAGATCCTCTAAATATGAAAAGATTGTCGAGCGATCTTGTGGCCTTTCACGCTCGTTAAACTGAAATTTGAAGTCACGTCTGTCCGACGGTAGTTTACCCCTTTTTCAGTCTGGACAGTCAACTGTATGAAAAAAGTTATACTCTATGGAACTTCAACTCTATAGAAGAGTACTATCAGGTATAATTTTATCTCTTTTTCAGGCCTGAAGGACTAAACTTACGAAGAAGGAACCCCCACGGATTCCATAGTTAAGCTCTTTTCAGACTCCCTAAAATTGAAAAGATTGTTGAGTGACCTTATTCTTTCACACTCGTTAAATTGGTCTAGAAGACCATTCCTGACGGAGTCCATAGTTAAGATTTTTTCAGACTCCTTAAAAATGAAAAAATAGTCGAGTGATCTTGTCCTTGTCACACTCGTTAAAATGGTTTTGAATCGACGTCTAATAAGTGCTAGTTTACCCTTTTTCGAACCGAGTAGACTATCTTCGAAAAAGGTACCCCAATGGAGTCTCCTTTTATGTTTTTTCTCAGACTCTCTAAATATGAAAAACCACTGAGCTTACCTTCTTTGGGCTCGTTAAACTTACATCGAAGGATGTTACCATTGTGTGTTTTATTAACCGCGTTTGCATACCTTATACGCTAGCCTTGTAACATTTTTCTTCTACGTCTTAACACCTTTGGCCCCTGGAGGATTTTTCCCGAGTATCATTCTACTAGAACATCAGTCTTGTCCTTGTGCCTTGGGATTATATGTTTGCAACACTCGTTCCTCCTTTGTAACGTAGTATTCCATTATTCTTTTTTCACAATTATTGAAAAGGACAAAAAAATCAAATATACCCCAAAAAGAGGAAGGGAAAAGTATTTTCTTTATTGGCAGCATAATGAGTCGCCCTTGGATAAATCACATCTGTCCGTTTGTTCATCAGACTATGGGATGTAGTACGACCTTAGGAATATTTTTCTCGCTATATAGAATTGTGTTTTCTACCGTTTGGTTATCCTTCCAAACATATGGAGAGTTTGCGTTGCCTCCTTCTTCGTAGACTTATGATTAATGCCATGTTGCCTGAGTCTCATCATTTGTCATGCTATTATCCAAGGGAAGTTTGTCACCAATCCTGAGCTGGCCCCTCTACAATATGTCTCTTGTCCTCATACCCAACCATCCTGAACATCCAATCTAGTCCTTGTTTGAAATCACTGAAGCCTTCAGTCTGATCATCAAGATTATCAAGTCCATGATCGACGAGTCGTCGAAGACCTATGGGTAGTGCAGTCGTACACTCATATTACACTCCTACCTGAGTTTTGAATATTTTGAAGTTGTTACTTGAGCTCTGAAGATCTCATCTCCAGCCATCAGGTTGTATCAACTTCTAGAAGATAGGTACTCTATATGTATATCTTTTAGATTTCGAGATGTAGCTCCATTGTGTATTGTTCGCGTCTACTCTTTATATAGTTATATGACATGGATCTACAGTGTATTTGATTGGTAGCCATGATTCTATTTTATCCCGAGCATGGGTATGCCCGCCTTGGTGAGACATTTGTTATTTTGCAGACAGTGCCTCCCGGTTCCTGATCCTTGGGCTCAATCGTTTGGCACATCAGTAAAGATTGGTAATGTATTTCGGCCATCAGATGCTCTTATGACCTCACACATTAGGGGGGATCTGTTATAAATCTAAATTGCACCACACATGCTTACCTGGCATCAGGCCATCTCATATCCCTTATTTTCCAAAGCACTACTGAATAACTCTTTAAAAAACCTCTTTTATAAAGGCCCACGCACCCTACTCCATTACTGCACACGTGTACACGTTGGCTGACCTAAAATAGCCCGCATGGACTGACAAAATCATGAAAAAAGGAAAGTTGCCGATGGAACACAAAATCTATGGGTGAGTTAACTGAAACTTCCGACCATGCATGGCCAAGGGCTCGTCCAAATACCTAGCTCCTTCTAGCCTATAAAAGAAGGGGTAGGGGTCCCATTTGGAAAAGGGAAAAATAGAGCAAAGAAACTCTGCCCATTTGCATATTCCCATTGTCCCAACCCTTTAGCCTTTCCTTGTGCCAAAGGAGATACAAAGCAAAGCAGTTGGAGGACAGTTGAAGAGGAGCCCAGGATTAGGTTTGCGGAGTGGTGGCCGGTTTCAACTTTTGTAAGTTGACTCATTCAAAGTAATAAAGAAAATGCTTTTCCCGTCCCAATTCATGAACTTTTTATAGTTTGATTAGTATATGTTTGGATTTCTGACCCGTTAGTATATAAGTAGGATGCATGCGTAGTTGTTGCTTGTCTTGTATGCAGGTCAGCTTTGGAAGGAGTATTGCGAACAAGTAATCAAGTACAACAGAGGATCGACATCAAACGTCGGGAACGAGGTAGGTTGATCTTTCCATGCATTTACTAAGGAAAGGGGATTTAAATCTAGGGATGAAGGTAGAAAGTAGTTTTTCTTCGGTCATATCTGCATGCAAAGTCTAAACCTTATTTTCTAGTCCATAGGGAGATTTCCCTCACAACAACAAGTCTTGCATCACTTCTTGCCTTTGCGACCTAACACCTTGACCCATGGAGGAATTTTCCTTGAGTGTCCTTATCCTGCACATGCCTCCTTTCCCTGAGCATTAGTATGTTCCATGCACTTGGAACCAGTTTTCTTGTCACGACACTCGTTCCTCCTTTGTAATGTATCATTCTTTTATTCTTTTTCAAGATCTTTAAAAAATTGAAAAAGACAAAAAAATCAAATATTCCAAAAAGAGGGGACAGGAAATATACATTCTTATTTTCGGCAGCAAAGATAGTATCGCTTGGACAAATCACATCCTTTTGTTTGTTCGTCAAGCATTGGGATCTAGTATGACCTTAGGAAGTTGTTATCGCTACATAGATTTGTGTCCTCCTCTGTTTGGTTACTCTTCGAAACATATGGAGAGTTTGCATTGCCTCCTACATCACAAACTTATTGCAATGTCATGCTTCCTAATTCTGATCATCTTTCGTGCTTTTTTCCAAGGGAAGTTTTACCCAACCTGAGTCATCCTTTCTGCATTTTTTCTCTTTACTTTCAGGAGTCGGCCATCTTGAGAGTCTAGTCAAGTGCAAATTCAAAATCGACAAAGTTCTCTTCTTGATAATCGAGATCCTCCTATTTTTTCCCGACGGATTGTCAAAGACCTAAAATTAGTGAGTCTTACACTCCCATTTTACTCCTACTCGATTTTTGAATATCTTGAAGTTGTTGCTCGAACTATGAAGACTTCATCTCTAGCCGCAGGCATCGCTAGATTCTTGAAGATGCATACTATGCTTATATATCTTCGATTGATTTTGAGATGTAAATTCGTTGTGTATTTTTCATGGATACACTTTATATATTTATATGACATGGATCTACAATGTATTTGATTGAAATCCATGATTCAGTTCATCCCGAGCATGGGTATGCCCGCCTCAAAGAGACAATTGTTGTTTTGCAGATGGAACCTCTCGAACTTTGGTCCCAGTCTCACTCGATTTTCTGCATTGGTGAAGATGTTGTAATATATTTAGGCCATCAGTTTATCTTATGACCTCATACATTAGGGAGAATCTGTTATATCCCTAAAACTCCCTACTCATGCATACATGGCATTGACCCTCTTACTTTCATAATTTGCCAATTCACTACTGAGGAGATCTACTTAAAAAAACAATTTTTAGAGCATGTACGCACCCTAGACCACTATTGCCCGCTTACATACACTTTATGCATGCTAGAAATTCCATGTACATACTCTTGTTACACAATACACAGCCTGCGTATACCTCCGAAAGTTGCAAAAAATAAAAATTTGTAAGGAATTTGGTGGAATTCACGGGCCATTGGAGGTTTCCCAACCAATTCACCCACTATGTCCCGTCCCCCAATCGAATAACCATCCTTTTGTCATATAAAAGGAGGTGTTGGGGTCTCATTTCACAACCAAGCATTAGAACAATGAAAATATACCTAATTTAACTTCCCTTCCTTGCCCAAGCATTTGCTACCTTTTGTGAGTTACTGCCTCAACACTCTGTTTTCAACCCCTTTTCTTCCATTCAATCCGTTCCCTTTTCATGAGGTGATTAGTAGATTGTGAGAACATGCTTATTGAAGGTACACTTGGAGAATTGTAAAGAGGATCCTAGACTAGGTTTGTGGAACGGTGGCTGACAAGGATTGTAAGTTTCAGTCCTTGTTTGATGAATAAAAAATCCCTTTTCCCTATCCCAAATGATGATATTTTGTGGCTTTTCTTGGATTTATACATAACATTTGATATCTAACCCTAATTTATGAATATAAATAACATGCTTGTAGCCCTGTTTGCCTAGTCTTGGATGCAGGTCAACTTTGGGAGGAGACTTGTAGTCTTTCGAGCTACAGAGCTTAGGGAGATCATCACTAGACATTGGATAAAAGGTACAATTAGCGATCTTCTCTTCTACTACTTTTTGTTCATTTATTTTGGTATGTTTAGAGTAGTGTAGAAACTAGGTTGACTTTTAGACGGTCATTTTCTCTGTCTATATCCTAAACCCTGGTATAACTATAAGGGGATTTTCCCGCTAGAAAATATGTATTCATCCTTATTAAGAAAGTGAAGAGTACATATTTACAATACTTTACCATAAAATTAGATCTTTTTTACAAGGTGTTCCTTTTCAATTAACTTAGATTTTTTTACAAGGTGTTCCTTTTCAATTAACTTAGATTTTTTTTACAAGGTGTTCCTTTTCAATTAACTTAGAGGTAAGTTTTTAAGCATTTATGTTAATGTATAAAATATTTGAGTCATGTTTATTTTATAATCAAATTTTATAGTTAGACTTATTTTTGAAAAATGATTTTGATCAAAATAATAATTCACAATGGTTATATTGTTTCATCCTCCAAGGATTCTTTATTAGGTAAAAACATTTTAGTTGATGGTCATTTATTGAATCCATTGAAACAATGTTTCAATGGTTTTTATGTTCCTTAACTTAAGACTTAGTCAAAGGATGTGATTACATTTACTAGAGGTTTTGTAAACTACATAATCTTGTTTTTAATCTTTTATCATGCACTTGGTGGCATTGGGGTTTTAAATTCTACCATTACATTTGGTGTCCTTGTTTTTTTATTTTTTTAATTGTGAAGCGCTAACAACAAATAAAGGGAATTAATTTTAACTATATGAGAATTAGCAAGAAAGGAGGGAATTCTCACAAGAGCTTGCATGAATTAAGATTGGATGTGTTTTTGTCATTAAAGTAAGGTTGGTATATTTTGTCTTAAGGGAATAAAAATAGTTGTCTCTTGTGTGAATGATCTTGTCTCCAATGCATATTTGTTTTAGAAAGTTGTCATCCATGCTCTCTCTTCACTTTGAATAGTGCAATTTATTTTAAAACAACTATGACAATTTTCATAATGGTCATATATGCATGCTAATTTTCTTTTTTTGGTATGTGATTGATTAAAAATAATATCGAGGAATTCTTACTATATTTCAGGAATTTCATTAAATTGTTATAGCTTGGCATAAGTTAATATGAACACTGCTGGTATTTGAACTAGTTCTAGAATTATTCTTCATGCCATTTGGGTTGAGTAAATGAAGGATATTTCATATCAATAAAAACACATATGACTTTATCTTCAAAGTGAAATTGAAGTTTTTTCTTATGTACATGGAAAATTTTCCATTCATATTATCCATCCAAGGTTTACCTATCCAAGGTCTACCTAACAATAAAGGATAGGAATTGGTATATTCAAGGAAATACAACCCTAAGACATATTCAAGGAGTTGCTATCTTATGCCATGTATCCCATTGTATCAATATGGTCCCTTTCTTTTCCATCCCTAGATCTATCACATGATTTTTTTACCAAAATAATTTATGCAATTTTTTTTAAACTATGTTAACATATGTAGGTTCTTTGACCTAGAGATTTATCTATTTGTTATTTGCATAACACTTTTTTGATTGGTTGAACCCTTAGTATTGTTGGAATTACCTCTTATCATTGTTGAATTCCTTCCATTATGGGGCAAACCAAGTTTAAAGGTTTGATTTTTCCTTACAATTTCCTCAGTAAACTCCTCATTTCTTAACTTATAGGCTACTTCTCATATCAATTTCTATAATTTTGTGTTATTAAATGTCTAGTTAAATTGCATAATTTATGCCCTATAGGTAGGTGTTTTTTTTCTTCATTTATTGTGGATATTATAGGATGAAAACCCTTACCACCAAAATTTTGTGACACGAGCACTTACTATAGATACTCACTTTGAAGAACAAATTTGAGTGAAGCCACAACAAATATAGTCGAACACATTTGAACAGAAAGTGTTTCTAGTTGGTATGGGGCATAAGAACATGATATGTATTTGAAATATTGGGACTTTTAAGAAAAATAGAGGGTTTTAGAAGCTAAAGGACAATGACAAAAAAAAATGAGCAATAGAGTAAAAAGAAAGGAGTCATATAGAGTATAAAAAATGACTAACTAGGTGGAGATGAATCTCCTAGTGGTAATGTCATTGAGTGCTTAATAAATTGTCATCCTATTTCTTGTGAATTTCGATCTTTCTTAATTATAAGGTATTTTAGAGGTACTATTCTGATTTTCTTAAACAAGTTGATAATATTTCATAATAAATTATTGTATGTAAAGTTATTGATGATAATTAGACATGAAACCTAATGTGATATGCTTGGAGCCCTGTGTTGATAATCAAAATATATTTCTTGTACGAATGATACATGGAATGTGAGTAGAATGTGAGCATAAAGAATGTTGTGCATGTGCATATGGTATTTGTAGATGAAGATGGAAAGCTTTAATTACACCGACCCTCATTATATGAACTAAAATTTTAGTTGTCTTTAAGGAGTTCATACTTTAGCTTGCAAGAATGAGATTCGTATGGAATCATTAACAGATAATTTTATATTGGATCAAGTTTGGATGTGAATATTACATTGAGCGATGTTTTTTTTGAGGAGTTTGATCGTAAAAATTTAATGCACATGATGGTCTTGTGGTGGTATGTATCCCAAATCCAATCAATTTAACCATCAATTTTGGCATCTTCATCCACACTTATCATGAAAATGCAACCAATTTTTCTAGAGAGGAATCATTGTCCACCCCTCTACCTTTAGAGAATATGGAAGAAATGATACAATACCTTCTTATATTGGAATTTCACATCCATATCAAGAACATCATCATCACATTCAACTTATCTTATAGAAAGTGTACAATCACCTAAAATTCTATAATGCAATACAATAGGAAACATGTGGATATTCTAGTTCATATGAAACTTTTATGATAACTTTTTAACTTATTGTTGTGAATTTATACATCCTAGGATTGTGAGGAAAAATTAATTCATTGGATTTCAAAATGGAAGGATATGCAAACCTTAAGGAGATTTTTCTTGTGCATAGTCTACATTTCTTGATAGGCTCCATCCAACTTGTGGTTCAAATAACATTCCCAACATCATGGTAAATGGTCCATGGGACAACCATTTAATTTTCACTATTTGTACAATAACGTAGAACCTCATGTGTTTGTACATTTTTCTTCGGATAGACACCAATGGGATCATATGCATCATTGTTATGAGTCATGCTTAAGGACTAGAGTACCCCATTTAGAGTTGTAAACAAAAATCCTTTGTGTAAAAACTAATATTTTTTCATAATTTTTTTTTCTTATTACATGAAGATGTCATATATTATGGTCATTTCCTTGAGATATGTGTTTATGTATTTTCTAGTTGTATCTACATTGTCATCCCTCTTATTCTATTTAAGTCATCTTGATAACACTATTTTCAAAACTCAAATAAATTCAACAATATCATGTTATCTTTGTCATTTTTCATTATCTTGGTTTTCTCATTTGGGGAAATGCGAGATCTAGAGATGTGATCCTATGCATCATTGTTATGAGTCATGGTTAAGGACTGGAGTACCCCATTTGGAGTTGAAAACAATAATCATTTGTGTAAAAACTATTTTTTTCATAAATTTTTTGTTCTTATTACATGAAGATGTCATCTATTATGGTTATTTATTTAAGATATGTGTTTATGTATTTCTAGTTGTATCTACATTGTCATCCCTCTTATTCTATTTAGGTCATCTTATAAC
The DNA here is from genome assembly GCA_010110895.2 of Picea sitchensis. Taxonomy (NCBI): domain Eukaryota; kingdom Viridiplantae; phylum Streptophyta; class Pinopsida; order Pinales; family Pinaceae; genus Picea; species Picea sitchensis. The sequence continues at coordinate 28,047 of SNQJ01S0139134.1, read as the reverse complement.
ACTATTTTCAAAATTCAAATAAATTCAACAATATCATGTTATCTTTGTCATTTTTTATTATCTCGGTTTTCTCCTGTGGTGAAATGGTAGATCTAGAAACGGGTCTCTTAAAATTATAATATTAATTCCAACTAAGAAGGTGTAAATTTTTCAAAATTCAATTATGGGCTACATTGGTATCAATATGTTTATTTGGGTTTTTATTTACGTAATGGCTTTTGAAATAATATGTGTGTTCTAATGAAAATCAATGGGATGATTTAGTGACCTCCATGGATTACATTTCACCATGCAAAAATATTTATAAACCTAAATATTTTCATGATTTCTAATTTTGATCCCCAAGTCGCTTGAGTGTGTAATATGTTTGGCTATATTTTGTTATGAACTCTAATGGTATGCACCATGATGAATACCTTCAAGAGGAAGAACAATTTGGATTGCACTTCGCACATGCATCAATTTGTATCTCTTACTTACTCTATGACTATTGATTGAAGCTAAGGGTCAATCCTAATGCGAAAGGTGTGATGCTAACTAGTTTTTTTTAATAAAAAATGTTTATATTTATTAGACTATTGGAAACACTTGGAAAGAAACAAAATTTCAAATCATCATGATAAACATCAATATACATCTTTACATATTTGTTTCCAGAATGTCACTTTCACTTCCTCGGATAATTGTAAATGCCAAGGTTAATGCATAAGACAATGTAGTGATTATTCAACTAGCACCTAGTGTAAAATCAAATAGAGTCTAAGTTGCAACAATAGAACTGAATGGCTAACACTAGCAACAACTTTCACAACTCAAAGCATTCAGATGATTGCCTTGACTACCTATGGGATTTTTGAGAATGAATTTATTAAATTTGTATATTTAATACATGAGGGAGTGTAGGTAGGAGTAAGGGGAAATGGTTCAATGTAACCAACAAAATTGAAAGAATTCAAATAGTTTGTTGAGTTGGACAACTTAAAAAAAAATGAAAAATCTGATCTTAAAATGCAAGTTGAATAATTTGTTGACCAATTTATATTACCTGATATTAGAACTACAATATTATAGCTAAAATATTATAGTTGATGATGAAAATCCCATTGTATAATACATGGTTATCTATAATGGAGGTAGGCAATTTTTTACAAGCAACTAAGAAGAAGAAAATAAAATAATTGATCTTTTGTATTTTAAAAAACCTACCTAATGTGGGAAACCACCAAGAAAATCATAAGATACCAATCAACTTCATTTTCCAAAGAGTTTACCTGAAATGTGTACCAAAATCATATTTGTAGAGAAAATCGTAGGATATAGAGGATTTCATGAAAAATATATAAAGAGCATACTGGAGCTTTAAAAAATAAAGCAATACTAAAATGATTTTTAAGGGTTTGCTTTTTTGCTTTTCTATATTTAAGATTAGCATTGAGTAGCTATAATTATAGTGAAAGAAACCCATAGTGTTTTCTTCTATTATTTTCTTTGAATATAAATGACATAAAAAAGTATATGGATATATCCATTTTGGGATTTCTAGCTTCTAGTATAGAGTTTTTCAATCCCTTGTGTAACATCAAAGAGTCCCTTCCTTGCCTTGGATAGATCCTGATATTTTGTTTTGTGATAAATGGTAGAACACCTCATATTTGAGGAGATGGAGGTTCAAATCATCCTAAAATATTTTTGGAGTTGATCTTTACGGTTTCACATATCCAAAATCTCAACTAGTTGACTTGAAGTAGTAAACATTGAGGCTATATGTGAAGAAGTTTCATGTAGACCTTGTCTCTCTTGTCTCTCTTGAAAAAATGGTATGATACATGGTCATGTTGAGCATTAAGTTAACAACCTTTTTATAAGTCCCTACTGAAAAAATGGTATGATACATGGTCATGTTGAGCATTAAGTTAACAACCTTTTTATAAGTCCCTACTAGGATTAGTTAAATTATAATCCAAGCCCACTTTTTCAATATGCCATACTTCAATGACTTAGTATATTATTGAACAAATGCATGCTTGATGGATTAACAAAAACACTACCTTAAATAGAGAGGTATGCATTCTCAAGTCTCAAGTCTCTTAATTTCTTTTTGTTGTTATATTATTTTTTTCATTATTGGTCAGTTAATTATTTGTAGTTGTACCTTTTGTCTCTTATATATATCAAGGATATCTAGTTTTAGGGATCATTAAGAGTTTTTTTAGTAAACATAAGGTGTAAAGGAGGTTTCCCCCTTGAAATGGAATTGTTATTCATTCACTTTTTATCATTATTTAGGTGTGTCATTACTAAATTAGGTATCTTTTTTTGCTTCATTGGATATTTGGTCGATAAAATTTGGTATCAAGGAAGACAATCCTAGGTGTGGATCCTTCAAACAAATCATCTGACTATTTTATGTTTGACCTTTTTCTTTTGGATCATTGGAATTGCATGAAATTTGAAATTTAGAAGGAGGAATCAGACGATAATATATTGGTATCAATTTTGGTACCATTTGAGGATTATTTTTTGAAAAATGACCATTATCACGGGGAGAAAAAAGATTGTCTTTGTAGTATCTACACAAGTGGAAGAACCTGCTAAGTGGAAGAACATGAAAAGAGAATGTTAGGATATTTAGACACTTAGGAGTTAGTTAAAATCAAATTGGTCTAGTGTGTATTTAGGTAAAAATGTGTTTCTTTAGTATGCATTTGTAGTTATGTAATCTGATGGTCTTGATATGTTCTAGAAATAGAGTGATTCGACGATTCATATTCTCCTTTATATCAAGGACTATATTGATCTGTGGCTTAAGACATGATTGGTCCATGATCTCTATTCAAAGAGAATGGAGATTCATTTTGATGATGATCAACTATGAGAAACTCTCATGTACAAATTTTTATTTTTCTTTAATAAATTGCCTCAAGTGGACGCATTCATTGGGGTTGCGCACTATTTCCCTCTTAGAGGGTTTGAACCACATAAAAACATTGGTTTTATGATATTTGATATGGTTGTGTAATATTTTGCTTAAGGTGTTCTTCCTATATGGGGATACCATGTTTTTTCGAACATGGTATCAGATCTCGTTTGAAAACTCGCTCTCGTTGTTGATCGAAATCTTGAACCTATGTTGTCACATTTATGGGTTTGATATTTCTATGTTTATCTAGAGAAAATATCACAGGGATCTCATAGGGTAAATAAAAATATCTCCCTAGGACCTGACTATTGATCCTAGACAGAAAGAAGGCTATATTCATATGGTCTTCCTAGATCTAAGTAAAATTTTCCTTTTTTACCCAAGAAGGAGGTTGAACATACCTTGGATTGGCAATTTTTCTCATGTGTATTGACTATTTCAGCTCTAGATCCTACAATCTTCTCCTTGTACACAAATATACAAGCAACCACCTATCCACTATCCTTCTAATGTTAGGAGAAACAATATTACTAGATCTACCTCAATCTATTATTCATAAGATCCAATACAAACCATTCATGAATCAAACACAAATAATATGGAGGAAAAACTATGATATATTCATTAACCATGAATAAATTACATCAAAGCTTCATACNGGAGAAACAATATTACTAGATCTACCTCAATCTATTATTCATAAGATCCAATACAAACCATTCATGAATCAAACACAAATAATATGGAGGAAAAACTATGATATATTCATTAACCATGAATAAATTACATCAAAGCTTCATACCTTGGTTGTTGATGCAATTCCCCTTTGGCTCGTTGCTCCTTGATTCTCCTCAGCTTCTTGATCAAGCTAGGAAATCTGATTTCTCGTTGTTTTGAATAGGAAAATTCCCTCTACAAATGGACAACATAGCTTTGCAAATGTTTCTTCCTTCTCGTGCTCAAGGATTTCATTTCTTATACAAATCCTTGGAAGAGGCTTAGGAGAGATTCTAGACTTTCTAGAAACTAGTAGAAAATCGAATGATGTGAGTTCCCGGGCTATGCCATGAAGATACAACTCACCCATATATTAGCTATTTGTAACTCCATGAATCTATAAGTTTATACAGATCAACACTTGTTGCACTATATATGACATGTAATGATCATTGCATGTTGTCTACTATGGGTCCCACGATGACCCTAAAAAAGGCCCCAAATCTCAAGCAAGATATGTGCTTTGGCCTTAAAAAAAATTTGGATTCCCTTCTGGCATGTAGGGTGAAAATAAGGCTATAAGAGATTACCCCTAATGTGTGAGGTCAATAAAGTAAAGGATGGATGAAAGATATTACAATAAAATAGTGTCCATGTGAGGTAGCGTGAGGAGAGACAAAAGGAGGTCCATAAGTCAAAGAGTCATGTAATCAAACACCAAGAATGAAGCATATATATACCATCCCCTAGGTAGGCATACTCACAATCTGAAGCGCATGGCCACAAAAAAATACACTATGGATCCATGACATGAAATGCAATACCATGGCCACGAAATACAACTAACACAGGGATGGATGAGTTGGAAATTCAACAAAAAAATAGATGGATGACTTAGGATTAAAATTCCCTTGAACATATAGCACAAAACAATAGTGACTTGGAAACAAGACACAAGAGTTGGATGAATATAGTGCAACAACACATGAGGCATTGAAGCACTCTCCATGATGACTGGAAAAGTAACCAATCATAGGAGTATCTCTGACTCATATTAGTCATATGACTCCTAGGAAAGATAAAACCCAACTGTATGGTGAGGACTCAAACATGTGACATGTTCAAGGGATACTCGACTGATGTTGCCATTTCGAGAATATACCAATGGTAAAAAACTCCCACTCTTTTTAGATTTTTTTTTAATGTTTTCTATCTCCGTCATGGTTTAACGAGCACAAAAGAATGATGCAAGTATGCTCATAATGTAACTTTTTCGTTTCCTTTTACAAGTTTGAAAAGGATATAAGAGTGTACTCGGTAATGCCTTTTTTGTGTTCTTTTACGAGTTCAAAAAAAGATAGAAGTGTACTCGGTAATGTATTTTTTGTGTTCTTTTACAAGTCCAAAAAAGAGATAAAAGTGTACTCAATTGGAGAGAATGTGTGGAATAACAACATTCTCCTATGTTCCAAGTGCATGGAACTGACCTTAGCAATATGAATGAAAATGGTATAGGAAAGTGAGATCCACTCTTAGGAGTTGTTCTCTACATGGGTATGTGGATGGAAAACAAAGGACAAATAATGCGAGAGGCAGCTAGTAAAGGGCTACTGCAATGGCGGTAAGAGGAATATGGGAAAAAAATAACGCAACGATGGGAAACATGGCACAAGAAGAAAATGCATAAGAAATCATTAAGAAATAATACAAAGTTTTCAGGAACCCCCATGGGATATGGCCAAAAAATAGAAAAGAGAGAAGAATGAGGCCCCATCATCAAGTCATGGTAGGGATAAAGGAGGGCTCCTGGGCCTACGGTAAATTGCAACATTGGCACCAAATGGAAATCTAGGTGCTAACTAGGGTGCCCATGAAGGGAACTACTAAACAAGTTATGACGTGCAAATGGAGTGGCTAATGTTGCAACCTGATGGGATTGAACCTAAGGTGGTGTAACGGGAGAACAAACAGTTACTAATGAAAAAAGAAAAATGTAGGGAAAAACCTATCCCTAAATGTCGGTTTGGAAAACAAGAACCTCAAGTAAGGGGGAATTCACCATTTCCATAAAAACGTCCCCGTAATACTGTCAACACATGTAAACTAGATTCTGGGGGTCAAAATGCAAAGTGAAATCTCAAAAAAGAAAATATTTTTGGATTTTTTGGATATTATTTATGCAAAACAAAATCATTGACACAACACACCTATGTACAAGGAAGTCTATATTTTGATGCTTTACACAAACTATATCCCATTGCTAGGCTCATACCAAGGATATTTTTCATAATCGATGAACTCTTGAGCTTATGTCGACATCATATGGCTCACCATGCTAGGACCATGCCACATAGGAATTAATTTCTGCAATTGAAGATACTCATCTTGAGTAGTTTCGTGAGCTATGGAGGCTCCTTGATGATTACCATCGGGATGTTAAGGAAGTACGAAACACAAATATTCAAGGAAATGGAAAGAAAATAACTCAGTGTAATGTTCCTAAAAATACAACCAAGGCGGAAATGGGTCAATACTAGGAGGGCTATTGGGTGGCCCAACGAATGCCCCCAGTCCCAGATCAAGACTCATCATGATAACTCTCATTGGTTATGAATTAGGGAGGATGGATTATTGATGATTCTCATCTTCCCTAGGCTTATTAATGGAATCCATGACTTCTAGGATGGCCTCTTCTAATGGAAACACAAAATCTATGATGTCATGTAAACTTGGAGAGTCAACAACCCGTTCGGATGGAGTAGGTAGATCACACTTTGTATGAGGATGGAGGTGTTGAAAATTATACAAAGATGTTGATGGGATAGCTAGATCGACAATATCGATCACCGTGATCAACATGGATGATCCAAATGAATCAACATACTTGTTGGTGCATAAATATGTTCAATGTATATCTCACACTCATTTAAATGGAAATCTAGGATTCGTAATTGAAAGAGTCGTTACACTATATGTGCCGAGACCAAATAACCTACCTAAGTCTGTTGCATATAGGAAATAATTAATAACATAAAAAATCTTGTTTCTAAGATTTCTAAATACTTCAAAGTAATCTCTGAACCTAGAAGAGAAAACTGATAATGAAACTTAAACAAATAGCCAATCAAAGAGATGTTGTCCTAGAGAAACAAGTCAGTTCATTACAGACGGTTGAATTGAAAAGATGAACTTTAAGAAGCTTGTCTCCTGTAGAAATTAAAACAATCAATTCGAACCATTCTCGAAACAAAATCCAACTTCAACCTTATGTAATTTCAATAAAACTAGCACAAGGGAAGTTCAGTATAACTGAAAGACTTTATTACAGAGCATGAAGATGAAATATAAAGTCTCTTGGTCCCTTGCGATACTAGGTCTACTACAGTCATAAACTCAAAATATCAGTCCCACACTTCAAATTATGAAATA